>NW_019293348.1:7188-43632 GCF_000500325.1 Leptinotarsa decemlineata
GGAATTCATTTGTTTAGTCAATTACCAAAATTTGGATGATTTTGAATATTCACTTGAAAAGTTATCAAAGAAAAACATTTTTCATTTTGTAACTTCGAGGGCCCGTAACTTGGTTACGAAGACTTTTAGGAAAAAAAGTTATATGAAGTACTGGTGATATTTTGACCCCATCTATACATTCCCGAGAGGAAAAGAGGAAGTCCAGGGACACCCTGTATATTATTGTTATTGACATTTCCGGAAACAATTTTCGTAGAAGTACAAAGTTGTGTGAAAATAAAATTCATGTAACTACGATGTATTAATTGAAATAACAATTCAAAGAACAATTTTATTTTCGATTGGATGTCGTAAAACAAAAAGTAATGGCAACACCCACATTCGTACAATGATAAATATTTTGTTAATTTCAAGAATAAACTTGAAACCGAGGAAAGGAAGCCTCAAATAATGGTTTCAAATATTATGGATCCTTACTACAGTCGCTGTTTTTTCTTTGCATTTTAAGAAATAAAAATTGCATTCCACCCTGGGAGAAGCTCAAACATACAAACGTACTCCGGAAATAGCTTTCGTTTATTTTCTACCCTCTGCTGTTTTGTTCTTCGAAAAAAATATACACATATTGAAACATGCTGAAATGTCAACAAGACGGAAAATTTTAATATTAATATAAGTTTCATTCTTTCAAATGAAAATATTTATGAGAAATCATTCAATGAGTTACAAAAAAATATTTTCTTTGTCAAAATCAGTCATCGACATTTATTGTAGCAATAATATTTTTGTCAACTAGACAATGATTACTGTATCTCATCACTCACAATTTGAAAAAAACTATTCATTCCACACCTTGAACCTTGAAACGACGAGTAGCTGTATTTTGCAGGTCTCCTCTGACATATGAATGTCGCTCAGAATAAGATAAAGCAATTAAGTTTCAGACTATTTAATTTGCATATGATGTTTGGGTCTGCAATCAAGTTTTTTCTTGATATTATCTAGCAGCCTGGGGGTGTTTTTAATGACGGCAGTTTTTTAAAAGGTTTAATTTGAGCCTAGTAAAATAACTGCGTTGCTTTTAATTTTCTACTTCGAAATAGTCCTTCAAGTTTCGTAAAATTAGTATACTATGCCACAATAACCTAATTGTCCTAAGCCATGTTGGTCTTCAATTTGATACCCAATAAATAATTCAACGCAGCTATCGGAACTGTTTGCCCAGATATTCTGATGTTTGGTTCCCCAACATTCACATATCAAAGAAACCTGAATCCTGTTCTTTCCTGACATTAAATTCTACCTAGTTTCTGTCATTTTGGAACATGAATTTTTCCAGGTCTCCAGTGAGGTACAAAAACTCTTGTTGAGGAGATGACAGGTCTAGCCCTTGCAATAGATCGTTGATGTATATCCTTGGAGAACAATGGTGTCAATTGTAAAGGTATCATTGATAAAAGCGATGACTAGTTGAAGGGATCGTTCTTTAAGAAAGCTGAAGAATAACGATTAAAGACGATCCGACAAGCCACGACAACAAAGTTTAGTTATTGGATACCAATGCTACAGACGATCAAAGGTGCTAGATATATCAAGCGTGACATCCAGATACCCTCCGTATCTCTCATTTGCAGTGACCTAGAGGTAGGTGACATATATAAAAAGGTGGTCTGTTGATTCTTACTTCAGAAAGCCGTATTGATAATACATGACAAATGGTAATGCAGTTAGTAGAACGTGCTAGTTACCAGTTTCCTTCCAAGACGACTTTCAATATCACCGAAATTGAAGCAACTAATCTATATTTATTCGGAAGTTTTTTTTGTCGTTTGGAGATTGAGTTTGAATTCGAGTAGTCTTTCGAAAACAAGAAAACCGCCTTTTTTGTCAGCCAGAGCCTACAATTTGTTTTGTGTTTACGTTATTTGTGATGTTTATTTAATAATTTTGTTACAATGGCCAACATTTTTTAGAAAAGGCAAAGTTAGACCTTTTAAAATGTTGGAAAAGTCGAACGAATATCAAATAGTTCTTCAAAATATTATTACAAATGACGAATAAATACTTGAAACTACCTTTGAAACCCTTGAGAAGTTTATTTTTCAAATGTATGGAGTTAAAGATTCCTTGAATGTTAATGATGTCCGATTTCATCTATTTTCAAGTACTTTCCAGTCTAGAAAATCCGATGAAAACTTAAAGAAAAATCGAAACATCGACTCATCCAGTTTGCCACCCTGTGAAGCAGAATTGTTCCAACATTTATTAAGGGTTCGTTAGGTGACTAAGCTATGGAGAGATGCGAACTGAAAACATCCGACATCTTTATCTCCAGTTGCTTTCGGTTGGACCATCAACGATGATAAATATGTTATTATTCAGACTAAGTATTGAATAGAACATTAATCAATAAAAACTGAATTAGTATATAACTAACAAAAACAATTACAGGAATTTGAATTTTTTTGTTACACATGATGGAATATTGAAAGACAATTCCCAAAATGATGATTTGAAAAATTCTGACAGTGAGAGAAAAGTGATGATGATGCTTTTTGAACCTTCCTTGATATAGTTATTACCTATTCCATTCTTTTCAATGTATGCTTATTTGAATTATATTTTCATTTTTATGTAAAAATTTCTTCATTCCAACATGTATTTACAAGAACAAGTGTAAGTAATGTATTTTTGCAATTATTTCCAGTCTCATTGTTAAAATTTTCTGTTATACACTAGCCGATACGCTGCCGTCGCTTTCTATCTCTCTTGCACTTTAAACTGTCTCTTTCTAACCACAAGCATTATACCGCATTACTTTTCATTACTTATTCATTTATATTTAATACTCTCAATCGAATTAACGTCTGGCAAATTGATTTCAGATTATTTTATGTTTGAAGAACATAATATAAAAATTACAGACATTCAATAATACTTTGAATTTTTTATTTGAAAAAATAAAAAATCACGTATGGCACAAAATTAACAACAATAAAAATGCCTGGCAATAAAAAATTCATGTCCGGTGGATCTATCTAAAGACAAAAAATTAAAAAGTACCCTTTAGAAAAATCCTTTACCTTCACCTAAGGAGGTAGATGCCCATCAATAAAAGCAACCACTACTGCCAGATAGATAGCCCGGACTCTAACCGAGAGAGCAAGAAAGACAGCATATCAAAAAACCAACTGTTCTGAAATTCTTTTTTCCAAACGTTGCTAGCTCCCGTACTATAATGTGTGGTGTATTTTGACAGAAGTTTCGACTAAAGGATACAGCTACTCATCAAAAAGATCTGGAATCATTGAAACCAACAAGAAGCCTTTACTCTCTATTCATACAGTACCAGTGTCAATATCATAAAGGCTTCAATATATTCGCAAAGGCAAATGCACAGCCAAATAATCCAGAAGAGAATGCATTTCAGAAAACATGAGTATCCTGAAATTTTTAATGAAAAGTTATGTAATTTTTCTGAATGCCTATATCATGGAATATACAATTTTGTGAGGTGTCAGAGATGTGTGTGATATTAACAATATTAGAACATTCCTTTGCAATTCATCCAATTGAAATTTACAAGACGATGATTTTTAGAATGTGAAACCACCCTGTCACTCAGTTTATTATATCAATAATCCTCATTCAACTGAAGTCTCAAAGAAATTTCATAAAGTTTTTGTTACTCATTCATTCTGTCAGTAATTCGATTGAAATGCATCTTGAATTGGCTTACTCTAAGGAAACAATACTCCGGTAGTTTATTCCACTGTAATCAATCATTCGTAAGTTACTTGTGAGTTTCAGTTCACCGATCTGCATCGAACATAATTTTGAGCTCTGTGATTAATAGATCTGTACAATCCGTCCATCGAGATGAATTTGTAGTATGGTATATATCTGCTAACAGAAACAAGTTGTTGAATAAATCATGTATAGCCAATAATCCACTTATATCTCTTGGAGACATATTTTGGTAGAGATCACCATCTGGCAATTCTTGATAACGGCGGTTCAAGGAGAACATGAAATAATATTTGGAGAGACGTTATGAGTTATATTTGGCTTCATGTCCACATTCGTGACACGCCAGTATTTGTCCTCGTAAAACTTTCGGAATGGCTTTGGAAATGTCTGGACATCAGAGACGGACAGACTGGATCATTGAGTACATATTGAATGAACGATAAAAGAAACGAAAACAACATTCATAGGCGTTCTTGATGGTTTGCCTCCAAATGTGTAGCTAGTGAGTCGCACTTACTTTGATGTTATCTTAGATAATTTATAACGTTGGTTGTTTGGTGGCTTGTGAGTAACAGATAACTGTAACTTATATGACTCATGTGCAGAAATATAAACATTACTATGAATTCAATAAATTAATATTTTTATCACCTCACTGGAAATGGTTTCATATAAGGCGTTCTTGTGTTTCATAATTTTTATTAACCAAATAAACTCAAATATATATAATTCTAAAGCAGGAATGCTCAGATAAGTTGATATTTTATCAAATAGTCATTCAATAAATTGATGGATGTAGCCGTTACTACGTCGCAGGATATCGCAATGATGAAAAGAGAATTGAAAATGTCTATGTTTTTTACCACTTTTATTAACATTACTTCAGTAACGTTAGTTAGAAATAAAAGTGGTAGAAAACATAGAAAGTTTCAACTTCAATTTGTAACTAACGTTACTGAAATGAAGTTAATAAAAGGGGTGGAAAACATAGAAAGTTTAAATTTTCTTTTCCTCAAATACTCATTCAATTTTCAGCCCTATCTCCTCCATCCCTTGACGCACGCGCATTCCAAATTCCCAAATACAAAACTTTGAATGAAATTTTTTTTGTTATGGATATATTGAAAAAATCATCGAAATTTGATATTTTTCCCGGAATTTTCCGAATAAAAGTAAGTATGAATATTCGTGAAGGTTTTGTTGAAGTGTCAATAGTAATGTCGTATAAACACAATACTGATCAGTGCATCCATTATAATTTTTCACTATTTAGTAAATACTACTTGAAATAAGACCAACCAAAAATCGAAATATTCGAAGTTTCCAGTCGGACGCAACTTCTTCATTGAAGATAACCCAAACCGTTCATATTGAAAACACAGCTCGTGATCTGAGCCATGTATAAAATCAGTTCAAGGTCGAAGGGTCAAGTTAGATAAAAAAAAACAATTACATATTTTCCAAACATCATAAGGTCTTTTGAAGGTCGCTCCATTACTACACATTTCAGCAGCACAAAATACACTCATACGAAAAATTTCAGATGTTTACTTCGGCCCACAAGTGAAACTTCGTATGACAATAAAGCATGTCTTAAAACATAACCTCACTCAATTGGAAATACCGTATTTTCTAATCAGGCAACATATTATTTGGATAGTACTGTCAAAATTTAACTAATATGACTGAGTGAATCAACCGTCAGCTGCTCAAGCAGCAGTAAGTGCGAGTGTGGGAAGCTGCAAAAAAGGCAGAAAAAAAATGAGGTGATAGTACGTAGACTGAAAGTTTTTTCATGAATAATTGAAGTCACACTGAGCTGAAAAGAAATCGTCAGCTGCATCGTGGAGGAGGGATTATGTGTCAGCTGCTTGCATGACATTGTTGGAAAACACGTTGAATGAAGTTATAGTACGTTGAATGATTTTCAACTAGGTGATTGATTGAATATTTAATAGTTCGAAAACAACAATCAGCTGCGTTTGTAGGGGTGGGAAGACCGTCAGCCGACGCAGTGAAAATTTGAAATATTGAAGCATTGCTATTGATTCCATTTCATTTCAAACACATCTCGACTTTTGGGCTACCTAAGCATCTCCCCCAAAATTTTAAAGAAACATCAGCGTGTGCGTGTGGAACTTTGTCGTACACAATCAATTTGAGTTGTACTCTTCAATCCAACGGATGCAAGTCCAAATATGTCAACAATTCTGTGTGTCCTGTGGCAAAAACATTATATTTCTTCTGAAAAAACTTTAAAATAATGTTCTACTATATTGAAGATTTGCCTGAAAAGTGTCTCAAAAGTTAAAATATAACATTACTATGAATAAATTCTACTGAATTATTGTCTCATTTTTCACATATATTTTTCATTCCTATCTAGCATTTTGAATACTTTCAATTTAAAACGAGTTTGTATTTTATATTGTAACATTCATATTTTTATACGTTCATTTACTCGTTTAGAGATTTTCAACTTTTATATTCAATGTATCTTTTTTGTTATATTAATAATATTATTCACTACTCAGAAAAAAATAATATCGATATTGGTAATACTCTTTAGAAATATAAGCACTAAAATGTTTCGCCTGAATATCTCAAAATACATTATATCTTGACAATCTTCAAAAGAAATAATTTCGATACTGATGTTTCGAAGACAAGTTTTCCAAAAACTCAAGTGAGTCATCAATACCTATGTTTCCTCTTATAGAAATTTAATAATAAGGCTTGTTTTGACAAACCTTTCCTTATATCTATATCAATCGCCCATTTCTTCTATTGTGATTAATGAACTACTACTACAGATTTGTCCCTGCATTACTAGTGTTCCATGCCCTTACAGGCCAAAATTTGAATCCTGCATTTCACAGGAAAGAAAGAAATGAGCTTTCACGATACTTGCAAAAATCTCAGGCTTTGAGTGATATTACAAATATCCCGAGTCGTATATTAGACAAGGTCTTCATAACGATTGAAAAATGTCTTTGTTGTCTGTACGCATTCAAAAGGATGAACGATATCACCGCTACAAGAGTTGCTAGATTTATAAAATGTCATCAAAATATTGACAACGATATACTCAAGTGGAAAAACCATATCAACGGTTCAATCTTCTTATCATGTAAATCCAAGCTACGCCAGCATTTACTGCGCACTCCGCACATGACGCATGGAGCCATGTCCATCTGCAGAACCCTTCTCAGTCATCTCCCACTGACTGAGGATGGAAAGAAAACGGATGAGAAGAGGAATATGTCTTCAAATCGTTCGAAGGAGATTGAGTACTTCCATCAGTCAGCAGTTTAAGGGATAGCAGCGAAAATATTTGCGGTATGGAATTTAGGTCTGTGACACTTTGAGCTTGTATATTTCTGATAGACTAATTTTGATGATTAACATGCTCATTTACAGATGGTGAATAGACTCAAGCACAAGAATTCGATCAAGATGGAGAGAACAATTTTCTACAGGACAGTTGCGATGACGGTTCATCAGATAACAATTATGACAGCGATACTATCGATAACGAATTAGTTCTCAATTCTCATTATTTCAACTTATTTCATATATTACCTTCATTTTACATTGTTCTTTCCATTTTTACACTATATTATTTCATATTACGCATAATATACCCTGAAAGACTATGTGCATTGCTCAAATAATCTGTATCGTCACTGCATCAGCTGACCTTACCACCAGCACCATTACATACGCAGCTGATTATTGTTTTCGTACTTTTAATCTGTCGAACACGTAGCTGAATTTCATCTGGCTTATTATATAACTTCATTTTACATGTATTTCTTACAAGTTCTTACAATGCGAGTAACTGATGCATAGTCTCCCCTCGACTATGCATCTGGGTTTTTTTCACCTCAGTATAATGTCAACTGTTTATGAAAATACTTCTAGCCGGCGTACTATTATTTCAATTTCTTATGTTCACCCCTTTTGCAACCTCCCAATCTCTCACCCAACGCGAATGCATCAGCAGGTTCATTTTATAGGTCATTCGAGATCTATCGAGTAAAATGGTGAAGTGGGATGGGAAAAATAAGTTCGTACACCAAGCAGAATAATTCGGGTTAAAAAGGTTTTATTCCCAGTTGATCGGTTGTATGACAGATTGCGTTGAAAATACGACTAAGTTTCTAGAAAATAAAATCATGAATATAAATAATATGCCTAAAGTTTAGCTCGATATATTACATACCTAGACCAGGCAGAAAAGTTCAAATTAATTCCCTTTCCAAATACCGCTAAGGTTCCAGAAAAACTTGTTTGCAGTTTCAATACACGAAATCAACTAGAACGAGTCCACTTGCAGATGGATCCAACGTTCCTGAACTTTTTACCTCAATACTTTTTCAAATAAAGAAATGTGTAAGAATGAATGAATATCATATATTTACAAATTATTTACAGTTGTTACAATTTTTTGTGTGTATGTGTTTGTGTAGGGCCCTGCTATAGGCTTATGCCTCTTCAGGGTGAGTGAGTTATGTGTGTGTTTTGTGTTTTATGTTGGAGTTTGTGTTGTGTTGTTTTGGTGTTCCAGTTTTCTTAGTTGGCTTTTATGCTGTTCCATGTGATAGTCCGGGTTCATTGCGGTGGTCGGTGGTCCAGATGTGACTTGGTACGGGGTTTTGGGCCGGGGTTTTGTGTGTTTAGGATTTCGGTACTTTCCGGGGCGCTGCTGTCAGGTGTCATCTGTATCCCAGTGGGAAATCCTCTAGGATGTCCTGGATCGGCTCCGGTGGGTCTTCCATCGCTCCCAGGAGTCTGACTGAGGGAAAGGGGAGCTTTTTCCTAGGTTTCCTTCGGGATCCTCCACGGGGGATCCATGGCGATGTGAGCGTATCGATGGCATCGGTGTTGTTGCTGCTCATCGTCCTGGTCGCATATCGTCCTCGGAGTTCCTGAAATCTTTGGTTGATTGCTGTAGTATTTATGAGGTTATATAAGTGTAGGGAAGGGTATCGGTAGTGCAGGTTGTGTATGTTGCGTAGTATTCGTCGTTCAGTCGTAAGGATACGGTGGGACAGTCTCGGAGGGAGCGTACAGTATATCATTGCTTTGTAGTCGAGGACTGGTCTTATATAGGTATTATAGGTATGAAGCAGAGTTCTACTGTCGCATCCTCCAAGTTTTCCTCTCAGAGCTTTTAGAAGGTTAGCTCTCTTCCGGACTTTGTCCAGTGTCTCTCTCAGGTCGATTTCCCAATTGAGGGTTCTCGTGAAGGTGACCCCCAAGTAGGAAACCGAGTCCTGGAGTATGAGGTTTTCCCCCAAAAGTCTGAGATTCAAGTTGTCCGGGTTTAGTTTGGGACGGGTAGAAGTGTTAGGGTGTCGGAAGAGGATTGTTTGGGTTTTTGTGGGGTTGATTTTGATACGCCATTTGTTGCACCACTGCACGAAATGGTCGATCATATTTTGGGCTTGAAATTGCAAGCGGCGGGTGTTGGGGGCGGAGGAGTATAGAATGGTGTCGTCGGCGTATTGGAGGATTTTGTGGGTTATGGGAACATCATGTGCGTAGATGAGGACAAATGTGTAAGAAAAACGAGTTCTAATTATACCGATAAAGCTACTGACAGCGCCATCTCCGCGCGAATAGGCCAAGCCAAACTATGTTGATAATTCTGTCAATACAGATCCCTAATCCCTAGCATTTACATCGGAATGAAATGAAAAATAGGTTAACGTCGATAACGAAAAGATGCAAACAAACATGATACAGTGAGTATAAATGACAAACGAGGACAAACTAAAAACGAAAACATATTACATTATGAAATCACGAGCGGTAGGGAAGTTACACTACATCTCGCCCCCCTCTCATTTATGCGAACGTGACGGATACACGTCAGTGAGCAGGAAGGTAAAGTTTCAGGTGACAAGCATTGAAGGTGCTCCTTTCAGTCTCCTGTTCATCGAGGTAAGTTAGGACGAAGGTAGCAAAACTAACTCTTTTCTTCACTTTGTAAGGGCCCTCGTATAATAATAAAAACTTTTTTGTTTCAGCTTTCAACGACGATGAGGTGGTATTCGCCCTCAACAAGACTAGTTCCCCAACGGAAAACTCACGATAAGGTTTACCTGGATATCTTTCAGTCCTTCGAGCAGCTTTTCCTCGCAAGGTCGCTTCCGCCAGAACTAATTTCCGTTCCGGAGGAACATGGGAGCAGGTTTCACCTAGGAATCGATAGGCCACAGGCAAAAGTCGAAGCGAATCCATTCCATACTGCAATTCATTAGGTGCAAATCCGGTAGACTCGTGGACCACTGAATTCAAAAAATCCGCAAAAGCAGGGACTTTGTAGGCCCACCTGGAATGTTGTTGGTGGCAGTACGTCCTAAACAGCCTATTCAGCTCACGAATAACCCTTTCAGAGGGATTCGCTGCGGCATGCCGCACAGAGCAAAAAATTACTTGCACACCCAAGTCACTAAGTGTTTCTTTCCAAAGGCAAGCTGTAAACTGGCTGCCATGATCCTGAAAAACTCTTTTCGGCATTCCATTTTTAGGGAAGTAATCTTGAATCAAACGATTCAGACTAGATTTAGTAGTAGCCCGTTTTAAAGCAAAAAGAGCCACATGCTTAGTGAAAATGTTTACCACTACCAATAGGTATGTAACACCACCTCTACTC
The DNA here is from genome assembly GCF_000500325.1 of Leptinotarsa decemlineata. Classification (NCBI taxonomy): domain Eukaryota; kingdom Metazoa; phylum Arthropoda; class Insecta; order Coleoptera; family Chrysomelidae; genus Leptinotarsa; species Leptinotarsa decemlineata. The sequence continues at coordinate 17,603 of NW_019293348.1, forward strand.
TTAATTAGATGTCCATACAAATCTAGTTCTATAATGTCATCTTTGGAAGAAGTCACTATAGGTTGTTGAGGGGGCCTAGGCATCTCCGCACTTTCAGTGCGTTGACAAATATCACAAGACTCACAAATGTTCTTCACCCTTCTGTGCAAATTATTAAACCACAGTTTCCTTCTCAAAGCGCACCAGGTCTTATAAACCCCATAGTGCCCTATGGCTTCATGATAGCCAAGAATGCATTCATCAATGAGGTTGGATGGAATACATAACAAGTATGAACCCTCTTCACCTCCATGCTTATACAATACTCCCTTCTGATTAACAAAATGATTTTGCAGAGCGACGTTGTGAGCAAGGTCCTTTTTTATAGCGTTCAGTTTTGAATCTGCATCTTGCAACTCCTTTTTTTTTAAGGACAACAAGAACTCAGAAGGCAACTTCAGAGCAGAGAGAATCCGAAAACATTTTCCTTCAGATTGGTTATAAGCTCCACAGGCATCTCTTGACAGAGCATCAGCAATCACATTGTCACCTCCCGGTATATACTTTATATCAAAACAGAACTCCTGTAATGGCCAATGCCCAACGCGTTATCCTCGGAGTGAGTAACCTACATGTATTCAAGTAAGTTAAAGCCTTACAGTCCGTATGCAGAGTGAACTCTGTACCCAGAAGGTAAACTCTGCATCGCTGTAGCGCAAAGACTGCCGACAAAATCTCTTTTTCTGTAGCCCCATAACGAGTCTCTCTTTCTAGTAAGCGGAGGCTAGCCCAAGCCACTACTTGCCGCCTTCCCTTTATGATCTGAAAAAGTTGGGCTCCCAGACCATAGTCAATACTGTCAGTTTGGACGTGCCAGGACGCACTAGGGTCCGGATGATACAACAAAGTATCGCTTTGTAAAATGCGCTTAACATTTTCAAAACTTTTCTCTTGTTCCACGTCCCATATCCACTTACTTTTTTTTCTGAGCAACCTGGTAAGGGGTTCCGTGACAGCTGAAAATTTGGGACAGAAAGAAGGGTCATAATTACACATACCTAAAAACCTTTGTAACTGTTTCACATTTTTAGGTCTTTCGTACTCTAAAATGCCTTGTATTCGCAACGGGTCTGGTTTGATTCCTTCTTGTGTGAGGATATATCCTAAAAAAGTGATTTCCTTCCTGAAGAAGTGACACTTTTTTAGTTTAACAGTGAAGCCCGCTGTTCGGAGGCGTCCGAAAACCCTACTCAGATGTCTCAGATGTTCTTCAACAGTATCTGACAGTATCAGCAAATCATCCAGGTACGTGTACAAGAACGAACTGAATTCGTGACTAAAAACAGTCCGCATACAGCGTTCGAAAGAACTGACTGCTGTAGAAAGACCAAACGGAAGACGACAAAAACGATAACATTTCGTACCAACCATGAAACCCGTGAATTTTTTGTGTTCTTCCTTTATTGGAATCTGATAATAACCGTATGCAAGATCAATGGAACTCATTATCTTGCGTCCTTGGATTGATCTAAGAATTTCCTCTATAGGTTTCGGACATTCTCTTTCCGGAACTAACAAGGTGTTGAGATGCCTAGCATCTAGGCAGATTCTGACAGTTGCATCCTTTTTCATAGTTGTCATAAGGGGTGATACAAACGGAGCTTCCACACAGCGCTCAATAACACCCCAAGACTCCATCTGATCTAAAGCTTGGTTAACAGTCTCCCGGTGAGACATAGGAAGGGGATAAGGTTTGACAAAAAATTCGCTTTCATCTCTTAAGTGAATTTCATAAAAGTATTCTTCTGTCTTACCCGGAATTTCTGAAAAAATATCAGTAAACTCTTCCATTAACCTACGGAAGTCATTTTTTTCGGAATGTGTCAAAAAATTTGCATCCCAAATATTTTCTTTTTTTTTTCATCAAATATAATATTGTTTTTTATGGGATTGCTTTTCAAGACTACTGAAAGACCAACTTCATCAGGGGGACTATTCTCATGATGGTAGAAAACCTCAGGTATATTAACTTCAACATTAATAATTTTGCAAAATAAAATTTTATTTTCCAGATCTAATTTCGCATGAAATTTTCTTAAGAAGTCGATCCCCAAAATGAATTCATAAATTAAGTCGGCAGTCAACAGAAACTCGTGGGTGAAGACATGAGAATTTGCAGAAAAATCAAGGTGAGCTTGCAAAATAGCTTTTCTATGTTTAGCTTTGAAAGCTCCACAAATGTTCACTCCAGAGCATTAAAAAAATGGTATTTTTTTGTGAAAAATTTCTAGTTGATTCCATACTCTTAAAGAAAATGCTGAAATTTGACTACCTGTATCACACAATGCTGGGCAACAAAAGCCAAAAATTTTTATAGATATGACAGGAACCCTGTCATCCGATGGACTATGACGTAAGTCACATTCATCAGACAACAGCTCCTGTTGGGGAGTGTCAAGTACTACTCGTGCCCTATTTAAAATCGCTCCTAACTGGGGGCCTATTTCAGGTAGGATGACTGGAAGTTTTCCGATTCAACTATCGGATCTTCTACTTCTAATGAAGCGACATGTTTATTAGCGCTTGCACCGTTTTTAACATCTCTGTTCCGGGGAACGAAATTATTTTTATTGTCGAAAAACTGTCTACCGGCCCGACTTTCCCGATTAAAATAATAATCTGCTTGACGAAGTCTGTCCAGGGCTTCAGACAAACTCTGTGCACCGGTTAAAGTTGCAGAAATGTTGGGAGGAAAATGAATCGCTACCAGTGCTATAATTTCTTGATCGGAAAAAGGTGGTTCTAAGTAACGTGAAAGTGCCACGCATTTATTAAAATGATCTTGTTATGTACCATCATTTTCAAAAAATCTTAAAATTTCTAGTCTTCGCTTTATACTCAGTTGCTTTCGTGAACCCCAAAATTGAAGTAAAAACTCTTTTTTGAATTCTAAATAAGTACCAAACGAATTTAAGAAAGCATCTCCCCAAGTTTTCGCAGAATCTTTCAACAGGATCTTAATTAAGCATTTTATTTGTGAAAAAGGAATCAAAGCGGTATTTAAGTTTTGTTCCAAATTCAGTAAAAAGTCCACTGGGTGGAGGTCTTTTGAATCGTTGTAAGTTGGTAAAAACTTTTCTGCCTTTATTACATTAAAACTTTCAATACTTTGTTCACTATATAAATTCCTAACTTCAAAATTTTCTTGACCCTGTTCATTATTTACATTAAGACCAATATTATTTCTCAGAAAAGAACTATTTTGTGAAAAATGGCAACCTTTCTTTGAAATGTTCGCATTGCTCAAGTTATTATCATTACAAACATTATTTGTCTTTCTAGGCACAAAGTTCAGCAAATGAACGACTTCTGCTGCTATTCGAGATACATCATCTGCATGTAACATGGGAGGCACTGATGGAGAATGAATAGGTCTCATACCCACAGGGGGAGAAGGCAGGTTAAAGCTCATGTTCACCCTCACTTCGTGTGGCCGAAGACTGCTCTTGGGTGTTTCTATATGTGGGACGTTTGCATTGACTGGTGCAGGAAGATTCTGGGCTGAATTTAATAAAAGATTTGTCCTACCTTGGTCGGGATTTAGTAGATCTCCAGTTACTTCACCTGACCCAGAAGTTGTATTCGTGGTCATCTGAGGAGCTTGATTTTCGCCCGTTATACCGTGGTCACGTTTTCTCAAGTTATATGGGGAATGATCCAAACCCATTTCTCTTTACTGCTTGGCCCCACGTTGGGCGCCAGATGAAGTGGGGTGGGAAAAATAAGTTCGTACACCAAGCAGAATAATTCGGGTTAAAAAGGTTTCATTCCCAGTTGATCGGTTGTATGAACGTTGAAAATACGACTAAGTTTCTAGAAAATAAAATCATGAATATAAATAATATGCCTAAAGTTTAGCTCGATATATTACATACCTAGACCAGGCAGAAAAGTTCAAATTAATTTCCTTTCCAAATACCGCTAAGGTTCCAGAAAAACTTATTTGCAGTTCCAATACACGAAATCAACTAGAACGAGTCCACTTGCAGATGGATCCAACATTCCTGAACTTTTTACCTCAATACTTTTTCAAATAAAGAAATGTGTAAGAAAAACGAGTTCTAATTATACCGAGAAAGCTACTGACAGGCGCCATCTCCGCGCGAATAGGCCAAGCCAAACTATGTTGATAATTCTGTCAATACAGATCCCTAATCCCTAGCATTTACACCGGAATGAAATGATTCGTCGATAACGAAAAGATGCAAACAAACATGATACAGTGAGTATAAATGACAAACGACGACAAACTAAAAACGAAAACATATTACATTATGAAATCACGAGCGGTAGGGAAGTTACGCTACAATGGCAATCAGTCGTCCTGAAAATAATGCCTAAAATGCAACTGTATTTTTTGGACCACAATATCTACATAATGTGTCCACAATTTAGTTATGCCTAATTTTAATAAAAATTAAAACTTCATCATTTCTATAATTCGAGTCAGTTACGGCTTGATACGGGTACAATTTCAAATTGTAATTTCTTTGTGAAACATAGTGTGTTCATGGATCACAGATTTAACGAATCAAAGTATTTTCAGGTGTCACCATCATTACTGCAATTATAACAAAATTTCTTCATTTACAATAATAGCTTCTGCTCAAAACTTCATCCGTGTGAACTGATTCATCTGCGTAATTCCAGATCCCATGGGAAAATCGTGGTGAAATGTAGACTATGTTACTTCAGGATAACAGTTTTTCATAACTGACACACCCCAGCTTGACATAGGCAGATAGATGAAAAGATAAATGATGATAATTTATTCAAAGAGAACAAAATAATTCCTCATGTTGAAACCAGCTTAACAGAAACAGATGGATGAAACGATAAATGATAATAATCTTTGAGACATAACAATCCCTCAAGTTGAACTTTTCTGTAGCGACCATTTTCACCTGGCCAAGTGAGCTGAGAATATGTCACCAGAATATTGAAACATAAGCTAGTGAAGTTTATGGCTCTAAACTATCTGTAGACAATATTCGATGTCGTTTCATTTTATGATACTAAACACCGATCTACGATTGGCCAACACGAGATTGGCCATGAGTGAAACATTCTTTTTCTAGGTTTTCACCGGAAATTGAAGTCGTTCAAACGGAATTGTCAAATCTGTAGGGATGATTTTGTTTGGGGCCGGTTGCAGGGCCAGTGATAATGGCTACGATTGAATTGTTCTGAAGTTCCATCAAGAATAGCATCATCCCATTGAACATCTTAAGAGGCTACAGCTTCGAATTTTTGAACAGATGAGAAACACTATTTTCTTGATTATTATGTGGATAGTTGACTCGTGGTTTCTGTTTATTCAGAAAATTTCTTAATTTTCTACACAGTTTCGAAATAATTTTGAGAACCGTATCGAGGAAAGATTCACCAGAACCTCTGGTGTAGGTACTTTGGGAGATACCTATGTTTCGAGATTTTATATTAAAAATATTCATTTCCTTATATATAGTTTAGTTCTGTTTCTTCCTTTGTAGCAGTTTGTTTATCAATTTCTTGGACGTTATACTATTCATCAAGTTAAAAATGGTATACTGCTAAAATAACGACCATTCTGATAGCACATTCTACATTTTTCCATTCAGTATTTCATTGAGTTTTTATGAAGAACTATTCATCATAGAGAAAGTTACGATCATTCGACCGTAACTTGCTCATACCCCGAATAACCATATAGATAATTTTAATGAAATAAACCAATAATTTCATCCAATATACAACTTGTGATGCACTATTTGGAACCCTTGGTGTAGTAATAAATATTACTGGGATTTTATCCCATCACCAAACCATTATTTTTAGATCTCGATACGTGTTTTGATCACCAAGTGTTCATCTTCAAGAGGTATCGAGGTGTTGAAATAACGGTTTGGTGGTCCAGTGATACTCAATATACATCTAAGGCGTATCGAAAAATATTATTAGTATTACTCTACAATTTTTCAATTTCAGACTTGTTTCAAGTTCAAATTATCGAAAATTATTTTGATATCATACCTTGTTTGTTTGTTGTAGAAATAACTTTATGCCATCCTCGATAATGAATGAGTAAGTTCAATTTTAGGTTATTATTGGTTTTATAAGCCAGGTTCAATACTAATTTTATAAGAAATCATAAATTATTATACTAGACAATCTGTTCTTTCTTTTTGTAAACCGGCACATACATATATCATCATGCATAATTATTTCGCCATCAACACAGACTACCAACGTTATGATCCACAAATGAATTTAATGAAACAGGTTGCTAGTAACAAACATTATAATAGCGATCAAGATGTTTCAGAAAACTATATAAACAAGCCATCAAAGGAATTCATCCAACTCTGAAAGAGGAATATGAGAATAAAACGTTAACTTATTCGGACCAACGAAATAAAGATGCGAACATGGCTTATAAAGCCAATAATAATAACTGGAGTATGTATATTTGAAATAACAAAAATAAGAATTTCAGATTGTCGTGTGGATCTTATCCGATGGTTTACATAGATGAAACTGGAATAACATTTGTGCCACGCATAAAAGAACCTAGACACTTGTCGAGAATAGAAAAATGAATTTAGAGTATATTGTTCGATTGAGGACCTTATTATTTTGTGGAAATTCATATTGAATAGAGGATAGAAAAACCAACTCGATTTATTGAACCATTCTCAATAAACCAAAACGGATCGGAACAAATGAATATCTTAGTAGAAATTAGACCAAAACCGATTTATTAAACCATACTTGATAATGATTTAATAAACCGAAACCGGTCATAGCAAATAAAAATATACTATTCAACTCTTTGAAGAGGTGCATGAGTTGAATCCCAAAAGTTATAGTACGTTGAATGATTTTCAACTAGGTGATTGATTGAATATTTAATAGTTCGAAAACAACAATCAGCTGCGTTTGTAGGGGTGGGAAGACCGTCAGCCGACGCAGTGAAAATTTGAAATATTGAAGCATTGCTATTGATTCCATTTCATTTCAAACACATCTCGACTTTTGGGCTACCTAAGCATCTCCCCCAAAATTTTAAAGAAACATCAGCGTGTGCGTGTGGAACTTTGTCGTACACAATCAATTTGAGTTGTACTCTTCAATCCAACGGATGCAAGTCCAAATATGTCAACAATTCTGTGTGTCCTGTGGCAAAAACATTATATTTCTTCTGAAAAAACTTTAAAATAATGTTCTACTATATTGAAGATTTGCCTGAAAAGTGNGCATGTGATGCTATATACTCCTTGGTTTTCTAGGGAAATTCTCTCTTTCGGTCTGGGCAGCCAACTGGATATCGTTTTGTGCGGTTTGTAGGTTGTCCGAATGTTTTCACGTCTTAGTATTCTCCCGATTTTGTCGGTCACACCTTTGATATAAGGAATATTCAGGAATAAAATATTCCTGAATATTTTCATGTTACAAATATTAGAAATGTATTCAAATTTGGATGTTCCTTCTTTCAAAAAAATGTATACTGAAATAATAATTCTGTGAATTCATCAGCACTAATTGAAAAAGGAAAATATATCACATGAAGAAATGAGTGAGATATAGGTTTCTCACTTCGAAAACTAAACCCACAAATGAAGTTCTTTTAATGAGTGGTATGATGGGTTCTTCAATGAATTTCACTTACTTGAAGTTATCAAAACTTTGCTCACCAGGAGAGTTTTCCTGATATTTGTCCAACAATGCATCAGCCATTCTTTCATTACCGAGGTGAGATTTGTTAAAACTGCATACACGTGACTGATAAATCAGGAAAAGAATCGTATTTCGTGCTCACTTTGGAAAACTGAACGTACTGTGGTCACTAAATATATCATTTGTCAAACCAAATATGTTCTGTAATAGTTGAAGACTTTGTGTCAATGTCAAATTTTCACTTCCTTCTCCTTCTCGTACTCGGCACGTTGAAGATGGTTTTCTTTGAAAATAATTTTGAAAATATTCAAACAAAAATATTCACATTGTGTGCAAATGTTTGCTCATTATGATGTTCATGTTCATGTCCACTTGTTTTTACTGAAGTTGTTGTACTTTGAGACAGCAGGATCTTCCTGTGTATACTTGACGAGTAAGTAATTCTACAATATTGAAAGAATTTAAAGTTCAATCTAAAACTAAAATAAATATCATTGAATATTACTTACTTGCAGGTATCGCACTGATGATAGCGTAACAGCCGAAAGCGCTTTGCAATTTACAAATAATGTTTTTTTACACGAAATACGGTTCCTTTCCTGATTTTTCATTACTGATACCTGGAACGCATTATCACTATTTGAAAGTGGCAAAAGAAAATTGGAATGAAACTCAAATAGATATTTTTCTCATAGGTTCCTCATGACTATTAACAACTTTTTATGACCTGGAGAGAAAACTTACATTCCCGTTGTTGAAAAGTACTCATTACGTTTTCAATTTCTTGGCCAGGTACCACTCTTTTCCTTTTGGGAATATTGATACTATCTTAAAGAAGAATGATATAATTAATGAAAACAAATGATACACAAGAATGTGTCATTCACTTACTTTTCTCTACTGAAGATACACAACTGAAATCACTCTCGTTTAAACATGTACTTAGTCAAACCAACAAATCCCATCACCAACTCTCCTCGGGCCTAAAATACTATTGTCTTTTACTTACTTTTCTCAATAATAATAATAATAATAGCCTTTATTGTCAAACAGTTTCCCATTTACAGGACAATATTAAAGAAAAATAACACCTAAATCCTTGATTTTGGTACATCGTTCTAGTTGAGTATTCTCAACCTTGTAAGAATAGTGTATTGATGTAATTTTTCTAGTATAACTCAGAACTTTGCATTTTCTAACGTTAAGACATAACTTGTTAATATTGCACCAATTTTGAATATAATCCAGTTGTTTCTTGCAGATTTAAGCAGTCATTCGTATCATTCACAATAGAAAAAATCTTCAAATCATCAGCAAAGCACAACCTTTCACATATTAAATTGTTACATATATCATTCATAAATATTAAAAATAGAAGTGGTCCCAAATTTGATCCTTGAGGAACGCCAGATGATGCTAGGTAAATGTCGGAATTGAATCCGCTATATGAAACATACTGCTTTCTGTTTGATAAATAAGATTCTATAAAATCTCTTGCATTTTCAGTAAAGCCAATTGCACTCAATTTATTTAATAGAATGTTGTGATCCACTCTGTCGAATCCTTTTGAAAAATCTGTATAGATGACATCTACTTGACTATGGTCATCTAGCGCCTCTGCGATATATTGAGTGATAAATATCAGATTTGACACAGTCATAAAATGAAATATAAAGTCATGTTACGGTGACAAATAGAATGTGAGCCGTCGTGTAGTCAATTTTCAGTTGCGGAACTCATCGCGATTTGAGGGTTGAAATTCGATATTGGTACAGTTATAATGGGCTTGTTTTATGCTATGGAAAATGGTACTGATTTTCTTATAGACTGATTGAGTTAGGGGTATATTATACTTATCAAGCCTAATCAGTTTCAAGATCTCTTTATGTTTGCACAAAAAAGAACAATTCAAAAAGCAAGAATTTAAATTGGTCGCGTGTCTATTGACCAATGAAATTGATCGTGTCTAGAGCGGAGTTGTCAAGTGTATTGGTTTATAATAACCAATCATAGATCTGATGATCCAATTTGACAGATGCCATTTTTGTTGTTATGGTTGTCAACCCTGTGTGAATACAACTGTTACAATTATCTAATTGAAGAATTTTTTTTGTAAAACGTAGGTCTCGGCGGGTGCCTATTTTACTGCATATTCCGAAAAATATTTTTTCAGGTCAATTTTGGATTGGATTTTACCATTACTAACATCAAAATGGTTAAATATGTTTCATACCTTGTTGTAAAAACAGATCATCCATACCAGACCAAAAGTTTTTCAGTGTTCCAAAAAACGAAACTCTTAGAGATCTATGGTTTTCTTTAGTTGGCTGAGCTAAAATAAAAATTAAATCAAAACTTTCCATCCTCCGATGAAAGACAAACTCTGAAATGATCTACTAAATATACCATCTACGGTTTCAATTTTTTATTCTTCATTTCGGTACCAAAGTATTGCAAATTTTTCAAGTAAAATTCATCGATCATTTCAAAATCGACTCTTGATAAGTGGTGGGAGTCAGCTTTAACAAAACTAGGCTCAACATTCATTTTGAAATTATTTTAACAAAAATACGAATCATGTGTGGAAACCATTGACAGTAGAAAGAGCACATTGTTGAATACACTACAGAGAGCTCTGACTGGATGACAATATGACTAATATACCAGTAACGTTGAATTTCTTATTTTTGGTGAGTGGCATGAATGCATAATTGATTTATTTTATAACGGTTCATGAGCTTTCGAAAATCATTTAAGAATACAGCTCGTTAAATTCTATTTAGAATCATATTCAGATATAACTTGTACTATAGCAGCTATCAAGGCAAATATTATTGTCCATTTTTATGCTCAATTCGTGGATTCGAGACATCTTATTATTGTATATTTATTTGTTTGCTGGCTTTATTTTAAGAAAAATTAATGAATAATTACAGAAAATTTAGTTGATCGTTCATTTTCTCAGAAATATGGAGTACCCATATCACAATTTATCAGTTTATTCGGCATTGAAAATGTATGTCATATCGGATCCATTCTGCTTGTTTTTGCAACATTGAGTTTCAACTTTTTCTTAGCTGACAGCTCGCGTAGGAACAATTTTTTTCTCATCAAGTTTAGTTTGTGTATGTTCTGAAAGTGTTTTAGAGATATATTTGAATATGAATGAACCATTCTTGTGCTGATTTTAATTATGCGGAAAGGCACAAGAAAACAGAAAGCGCACTGGTTTAAAGGTAAGTTATTTCATATAATGAGTTTAGGTTCCCACAGGATAAAATGATGAGAAAAAAATTGGTAAAAGTATTGACAAGAAATAACCACAATCCTTTCACTCTTCCAAGACTTTATAGAAATCATTTAAAAAGTTACTATAAATGACAGGGGAACGAAATTATAGAATTTGATGACACAGTTTTTTATTTCAACTTCAAGTATTCTCCACAGAAAGTATTATCTGGAGTTAATACTGTCGCTGAAAATATGAAAGAAAATGAATTAATATTTTTGCAAAAAAATCAAATGCTTTCTATTTAACTTCATTAAATTTTATCATATGATTAATGGTATTACCTCACAAGCTTTTGTTGGATCAGTTCGAATACAATCAATTCTGTCTATACTTGACCTCCTTCAACCTTTCTCTCAAATTTTGGAAGATTCAACAGATTACCCAAGCGAGCCTATAACGCTTGAATTTAGTGGCAGTATTAGAAAGAGGTATGTATGTAGGAATCTTTTTTTTATATAATTAATTGCAGTTGTACAGATTGAGGATTGTAGAATAAATTGAATATTTGAAATGATTCTTCAATCCAGTTTGCTATATTTTTTGATTTTCATAACTGTATATTATTAAATAATGCATAAAATCATAGTTTAGCTAAATATTTTGTGATCTTTCGAATTTGTGTACTATTTTTAGATATAGAACATAGTTTCAAACATGATTTTCCGTATATATTTTATTTTATGTGTAGAATTTTTCATTAATTGGAACATTAACGGGTTCATATACACTTCCATAAATGAATTGATAATTATAGGCCTCGTAAATTTTACTATTTGGCAATGTTGATTATTCCTATTGTTCTTATTGGTCAATCGAACAAGAAGCGGGAATAGTGTCGTGGCGTCACCACCCTACCAAATTCGATTTTTAATAATTGATTACCGGAAAACTACGGTACTTAGAGAGATGAAACAAAGTGCACTGTTTTTTAATTTAAAATTTCTATCAAGTGAACTATAAACCAAAAATCATGAAACAAGCCCATTACTATGTTCAGAATTTGAAAAAAATTTCAAACGATACCAGTATTTCTGTACTTTTTATATGAATTTTATTGAAAAAACATTCGACCAGGTTTTATTAGCACTACATAATTCTAGTTACTTGAATTATGGATGAACATTAATAATGTAATTGGGGCATGTATATTACTGAACAAATGCATTATTAAGACGCCCGCGATTGATTGAAATAATAACAGGTAAAGTTGTAATTTTCTAGATTAATATTGGAAGTTTGAATCCTTTGGAAACTAATTCCTACTCCCCAGGAAAGTAATATTGACTATAAATTCAAGATAATTTATGATTATAGGAATCGAAACTTTCCGATATCTATAAAGTATACACCTGCCTTCAAAACTCAATGAAGATGATTTATATAAAATCAGTGTCGAATTTTTGGCATGTACGAATACCTTCTTTGAATGATACTTCATTGTGAGATTTACACTTAATTGTGTCATTTTCAGTAAACCGTGTTTCACTATACAATAACTTCTTTAGCTAGTTTAACATATTCATTGATGTGTAGTAACTGTGAGTAATTGGAGATACAGATTCCAAATATGTGATATCATTAAAATGAATGTGTCCTATAATATCAGCATTTTCATTGAAGTTTTACTTCTTTTTTGTTCACAGATTGATCTGATATCATTGTGCATCCAAGATGGCCGCAGCTACAACATGACGGATTATATATTATTTCACAAATACCTCAGTATGTGTATCAAATGACAGGTCTTCACTTATACAATAATAATACAATTTGGAAAAGATGCAAATTTAAGATGGCCGCAGCTACAAAATGGCGGATTAAATATTTTTTTACAACTACCCCAATATGAGTATTGAATGACAGGGCTTTAATAGTAGTACAATTTCAAAAAGATGCAAATTCAAGATGGCCGCAGCTACAAAATAGCTGATTACATGGTATTTCACAACTGCCTCAATATGTTGCAATCCAATATTGACGTATCGAAAGGATTGGTGAACGGCGCTTTCGGCTACATTGCAGAAATTGTTTGGCCTCAGTTTCGTCGGACTCAAATGTACGAAATACGAAACAGATATACCGTCAGTTCAGATCAACTTTGGAAGAGACGGCATACATCTTATCCACCCTTGAGCCATACAGTTTCCAGCAGTGTTCAATTACGAGACGGTTGAAAAAAAGACGTTACCTTTAATTTTGTCATGGGCTATCATTGTCCACAAAATGCAAGGCAGCACTGAAGACCACGCAGTTGTGTATTTGTGCATGAAATTGTTTGAAGAAGGACAATCATACGAGATCCTGAGTCGAGTAAAGTCTTTGAAAGGTTTATGTATTGAGGAGTAACATTGCAATAAATTATCGTGAAATGATTTTGTGATACTAGGGCACTAAATGAACTGAACAGAATGAGAAAAATTAAGTAACAGAATGAGAAACTGAAAACTTGGAAATGAAATGAGTAAATTGTTTTATGTTGAACGGTTTCATTAAAAAAAGATAATGATGATGTAGATAATTTAGTGAAAGCCATAAAATAATTCAGAACATCCTAGATAGTAATACTACTCAGGATAAGCTACGCCCAAAGTTTTTTTTATTCGATGAATACTGTAGATTGCTGAAGAAAGTGGTGTAATGACTGCCACTCAGAACCTTCCGAATTATTTTTCAGCTTTCAGCACATCATCTACATCACCATTTCTTTTTTATAGAACCATTTAGCATGAAAAAAAATTTCACTTATTTCATTTATCAGGCAAATAAAAATTCGTGACCATACTCTATAAAATAGAAGAAGCTATTGTTTAGCAAACAGACATGGAAAATGGAAATTGGCTGAAGTGGTAAAACAAAACTTTCAGAGGTCTGATGAATTTACTAGTTAATACCATATAAAACCTCTAACATAAAAATAATGATCAGGTCTCTCAAATTATACCACGCCGCACATACCATACAAAGAAACTGCCGACGTTCGGTAACGTTTTAGTTTTAAGTCATTCGAATTAACTTCGTATAGACTATTGGTATATTTCTATCGGAGAATTAAAAATTTCATGACTGATATATTTTTGAACATCAAAGGGTCAAGAGCGAGCAACCTCAACTTTGAGGCAGAGTACCTCTTGAAACACATCTATTGATAGGTTTTTTATCCTGACTGAAAGTGGTTGACAATGTTTTTTGGTGAATGTTACGAGTTCAGACTTTCTCAACAGCCAGCCTTCCAAGCCCCTTCTACAAGAAGCCTAGATGTTGGTTGAGATAAGTTGACGACACTGTCATAGTAGGGATCCGTAGATATACATATATAATTAATCATTTTCCTGTCACTAATGAAGAGCGTGCTAATGAAACCTGGTCCAATATTCTTTTGATGAACTTCATACAAAAAGTACCGGTATCGATTGAAATTCGTTTCAAATCCTGATCATAGTAGGTAATGTGATAAGGCAGAATTCCAATAAGTGATTGTCAATATCGGTCAAGCTATGAACCGTTATAGTGGTTGTTTGGTTTTTCTATCTGCGTAACTTTTATTTCAGTGAAAATTAAATGGGTGAATATGGTTGATTCTAATTAACCAAGCCGGAGAACAACTTTAACAAGTTGGCGCTCTACACGGACGACACTCTGCTAGCGGGATCACGTCACTAGATACTTGCAGCAACAGGCAGATAGATTAGAGGAATGGACCAACCTGTGAAAGATCAGTATAAACTCTGACAAGAGTCAGGCAATACTGTTCACCCGGAGGATAGTACACCGGGAAAAAACATTATCTTCAACGGACAAGAGATTCCGTGTACCAACGAAGCTAAATACTTGGGGGTCAACCTAGACAAAACGCTCCAAGATATGTACCGAATAGGTACATATTCCGGGATCTAGACCTGAACATACAACATGAGGAAACACGCAGAGGATACGTTTGAAAGAATTCGAGCGCACGACAATCCAGCGCCAAGCGACCTATATAACACACTGAATACGGATGACCCCAGATTCCGAAAGAGGGACAAACACAAGAAGCCAACGAAGCAGAACAAAAGACCACCCCCGAGAGTCGCTATCAGGCGGCTCCGGCAAATATAAACATTTCTCAACAAGACTTCAAATTGAACACATTTTCAGATTCACTGAGAATCGACACTTACTCACGACTAAAAAGACACTCGTCTCCGGTTATTTTTCGGGGACCCCTAGCAATAATACAGTTACTGAATGGCTTGATTATTGATTCCTGTCATATTATTATTAGTTTCCAAAACTGTAGTGGAGGTCGATGGTCTTGCAGTAGAGACTGATTGTGATTTCAAGAAAGTTCCGAATAGCTTTGTTGGGAAGGTTGTTGCATATTTGATAGATAGGATTATTTGATTGCAAATTTTAATTTTTTTTATTGATGATTCGATAATATAACCCTCTGCGACTGTGCTACTTTTCCAGCCGCCATGCCTTTTCAGAGTCAATGAATCACTGCCACTATCCCCTGATATTGTGGCTGAAGAACGCCTAAATGAATGGCCAGTGTAGTTTTCTGGGTTTGGTAATTTCAAAAATATAGCAATTTTTTTGGTCATGGCACCAAACTTGCCAATTCCCACAAACTGGGAGGTATATTTGAATTTCCGGTAATCAATGGAAAATCTGTTATTTTTATCGACCATGGTTTTGGGACGTACATCAGCGTACTTTTTATATGGTATGGAGTTCTCAATAAATTTCAATTTGGTTTTCAACAAAAATCAGCTACTGAGAACGCAGTTCTCTCCTTGTATAATTATATTCTCAACAATATTGGCAATGGTAATGAAACCTTGAACTTATACTTTGATCTCACTAGGGCCTTCGACACGGTTGAACTTCTCAGTACTATACAACCATGGTGTGCAAGGCTTCGCACATAGTTGGATGAAAATATATCTCCAAAAAAGAACACAACGTGTTAAATTGTATGTAAATGCAAATGTGCACTATTCTGATCCTCTTGTTGTCACCACCACACCACCTCTTTTGGTGTGCACGCTGATGATATCATTGTACTCACAGGAAAAGTCAAAATTCTGTTAATAATATCAAATCTAACTGCTACAGAAATGGCCTTGTTTTGAGTATCTCTAAAACGAATTGCATTGTATATACTCCAAAAAATATGGATTATAGTGTTCTAGGGTTGGGAATCACACGTTAAAAGGTAAGACCTCGTTAGTCCTTAGCTCGCACAAGTTTCTCAACTTCTGAGAGTTGTCGTTCGTATAGAAGCGATAACGGAAAAATATATTTTTTTAGTAAGATACGACCATACTTCATTAGAACAAAAAGATATCATTGAATGTCTTGGGGTACAAATCGACTCACACCTCACTTGGGGGCATCACGTAGAGAATATTGCTAACAAGCTATCTAGACACTGTTACGTTCTATGGAATCTTAGAAAAACTGTTCCTCTGAATATCCTACTCAATTACTACTATGCATATGTTCACTCCATCCTCAATTATTACATCATTTGTTATGGAAATTCAACCAGAATCAATGAAGTATCAGTTCTCCAAAAAAAAATCTCAAGAGTTATAACTCACAAGTCTGAATTCATTAAAAAATGAGGCAAAATTGTTTTGTTGTTTTTACTCAAAAATACATTTTATTCTGTTGAGGAGTACTTCAACCTACACTAATCAATCTATATCCACAGCACTTTTATTATATCTAATGTAGTTTTTAATAGGCATTTCAATCTGTATGTGTGAACAATTCGCTTTTTCGCCTCTTCAATTGTTATTTATTTCAATGTTATTTTATCATAAGAACCTTTGTAATGCGTATTTTTACGATGCATCTGACGCATTTCTATGTTTATTTGTATAAACCTGGAGAAATAAAGAAAATACTTCTACTACTATATATTTCATAAAATGTTCATGTTGATATAATAGTTCGTAGTATTTTATTTTTGGTGTTCGGAATCTTTACAGTTAATGCAGTTTTTTCATCATCCATTTTCACATTGGCCAATTCAGCCCGTATCAGGGCTCCACTTATAGCGGATGCTAAAGCAACCTATAATGAAATACACATTTGTTATTTTTCTAGTAGTGAGCCATGTATCAAAAAATGAAAATTAAACAATTTGTAAAATATTTCTACTATAAAATGAGTTCATAAGTGACACGATTATCACTCTTCAATTATGAAACATTCCAATGAGTAAAACAGGTACTTCATCAGGATTCAAACCCACACCATACATTCTGTTTCGTGACCTGTAACGAATATTTGTCAATGCATTGGTACGCTAAGCTATTCAATAATATTAATATTGTTTGTCAAAAACAACGATTTAATGATTCAAAATTTGAGTAGTAAATTAGTAAAATTTCAATATTCTTTAGAAAAAACCCTCATTTTAAATAAATCAACTGTGAATGCAAGTCAAAACATACCTCTATTAACGAATATTTTTCATCCGGAGGGGTCTCCATAAACTGTTTGATATGCTGGGGATTTCAAGCATTTGATTACAAAGCTAATGAAGAGCGTGCTAATGAAGAGCGTGCTAATGAAACCTGGTCCAATATTCTTTTGATGAACTTCATACAAAAAGTACCGGTATCGCTTGAAATTCGTTTCAAATCCTGATCATAGTAGGTAATGTGATAAGGCAGAATTCCAATAAGTGATTGTCAATATCGGTCAAGCTATGAACCATTATAGTGGTTGTTTGGTTTTTCTATCTGCGTAACTTTTATTTCAGTGAAAAGTAAATGGGTGAATATGGTTGATTCTAATTAGGTATGTTATTTTTCGTAACAGACAACTTAAATAACTGAACACAAAAAGGTGATTCTGACCAATATTTTTTATATTTATACCGCCGCACCCTCTATGTCCCTGCATTTCAAATCTGTAATATCTTCGAGAATATTCAGTCAGATTACTACTGCAAATTCAATGATGCAAGGGCCTANGAAAAAGTATATAATTTATTGAGTTACCTTGCTACCTTTATATCACGATAGCATTATTTGCGATTTCTAGGGATCGGCACGAACAACAAAATCGTTGTTTTGGCAACTAATTAGCAACTAATTAGCTACGAATTGATGTATTTTTTTGCAATTCTGCTGGATTTGCCTTGCTAGCCTGATAGGGCTTCGTCGGATTTGGTACCTAACTACTTAGTAAATCACATTGAAACTATAATGTTATGAATTAGTTCGTAGATAACTAACTCATAGATAACTATATTAGGTAATCGCACCAATCGCAGAGCGAGGAGATCGTGCGCAATATTCATTCTGCAATAGTGCGAAATATTTGATTTTGTGTACTAGTTTACAGTGCGGAATAATACGTATTTCAAGAAAGTTGTTGGAAAATGAGTTTTGTGTCATGGGTGGGTTTTGTTCTCCTGCTTTGTTCTTTATTGTACTACACGACATCGATGTAGTGATACTAATGAGTATTTTCACAGGGTGTTCATTGAACATGGGACAAAAATTCTAGTTGCCATTCCTTGGACTATTCTGAGGATATTTTGTCCTTTGATGATATTTGATGGGGCACTTAATTTCGAAGATACGGATCGAAAAAAATTTCGACAATAACAATTTATTACCAAAAATTACTTAATCTTAATCTACAAGAACTGTTGAATATGACTACCTCCCCGTTCGGATGCAAGAATCCAATCTTCTCCTCATCGACTCCCGAACTCTTTCAAAAACACCAGGATCGTTCCTGACTGCGGTACACCCAGCAAACTGAATTTCTGCAGCCGTTTGTAGTTATCGGAATGTCGTTGATAGGTACCAACGGAAATGTTAGATTTTTAATTACTTGGTAGTTCCATTGTAGTACGCTATACTTTTATTTCGGCTACGTTAATAATTTTAAAATTACCAAAAATTTCATTCGAAATTATTTTTTGCTCCGTATCTTCGAAACAAAGCGCCCTATCAAAAATCATTAAAAAGGAAAAAATATCCTTAGAATAATCCAAGTAATAGCCCTTTAATTTTTTGCCGCATGTTTAATAAACACCCTGTATATGATGACCGTTTTACGTTATGCGGATATTTATAAGTGTGCACAAAAATTCCCGGGGTTTTGGATGCTAGTGTTTATTCAAAGATTATAATTTGAATATATATATATGTGTATAGTCATCATCAGTCAATACATATAATGAAAGTGTAATTAATATCACTATATGAACATTAGAGATATTTGAGGAAAACTATTATTCGAGTTCTATTATTAACGCAATAAGACCAAAACAATGGATTTTAAAACTTTTATTTACTTGCGCATTTGTGCGCGCTCAATTCAAAACCGATTATCATAAAACGCAAAGATGGGATCTGTTTACTATCAGAAGTCACGTGTATCAGGCACTTGTGAATATTATGAATAATGAACGTGTTTCTGATATTCCTGAATGGGTTTCATTGATACAGGGACATAAGATATTATAAAATAGAACCTAGCAAGCTTTTATTTTGAAAAATGATGAAAAGGCCTAGATACTATTCATAATATGTCAATAAACGAATACGAGGAACTTAAATACGTTTACCATTTTGAATTTATATGACTAAGTGGATACCTCCGTCATATTATGAAATATCGTGTTTGCCCAATAGATTGAAAAAACTGCTTTCACAATGAATTTTGTGCAATAAATCAGAGCAGTAGCATTGTTTGCAAAAATATACATAAATTGAACGAATTACCGTCAGTAGTTTTAATGATTGTTTGCAAAATCATTGTTGGAACTGAATGTAAATTATAAACTGGAATGACCGAACGTAAATGATATTGAATCGTAATAGATCATGAAAATATCATTTTTACACTGGATGATGGAAATTCGACCCTTCTAGTAATTTTACATATAATGAAAACTAGAACATACAGAAATTGGTGGTTCATATCTTTCGGATGTACAGTTCAACAGTCTCTAGTTTTCTAGAGACATGTTTCAGTTTTACGTTTCAGGATTCGATCCTGGTCCAATGTCTGTTGTCAAAAAAATATTCATTGACGAATGTACAGCCAGGTAGGGTTTTGAGTTTCCTTTTACGCGTTTATTCTGAAAATTGATCCGCTTGGCAGAAGAGATATAGAAATATGGATTATTCAAAATCTTAAGAGAGTTTTATTAAAAAAATTTTTCATAATCAATGAATGGGAAAACATAATTCATTCCAGAGAACTAGCAAATATGGTTTAACCTAACAATATACAAAATGTACAATAAACAACGTACCCTTATTAAACTCCTCCATTGTTCCATTCATTTTACAACCAGAATTTTTGGTGGAAGTTTTTATATCCTCAGTGAAGTATACTCACTGACAAATTACAAGTATTCTTCGACAAAACACTCTCAACATACAACGATACTACAATATTGAATAAACCGAAGGAGTTTTTCAAAAGGTGGTAATATACATATTATGAGTGATAGGCAATATGAAAGCTAGTCTTCCATTGATTTATCTGTGACTTACCGTATATTCATTATAAATCATCAATGTTGAATGAATATGACTTATTATTTATATTATCATTAATGTTATTCATAACTAACATCCCATCCTAAGGTGTGTGTACGCTAATAGAAAAAATGTATGGCCACACTCAGTGTGGCCATACATACAGTGGAATCTTCAAAATGCTGAATGCCCTTGTCATAGAAAGCCATGTCAATAATACCATGATGGAACTCCTTTCCATAGCAACTTTTCGAAATCAGGATATCTTATGAATCTCCCTTCAATCAAATTCTTCAACAACAGAAGTAAAATATGCATCGTAGAGTTATAATCAGTACGTAATAATAAACAAACTTCCCCTGAGCACATCAGCAAATGCTTACACTCAAACGATCACCCAAGGAAAGACCAGTCAACTGGAATATTTTCAGTGTGCCGTTGTGGCTATCGTAGAAGAATTTTCAGAAGATATTATATAGGTACGATTCCAGATCTGCATATTTCGGCCTGGATAGCTACAGATTACCTAAGAAGATCAGGAGAGCGTGGCTGATGGGTGCCGTTAGTATCCTGCAGTCGTGGGAGGGGGTCTTCCGGAAATGTGTCACAAGAGACCTACTATCCAACTCACTCATTTGTATTGCTCACCTACCTGAAGAAAATGTAACACGGCCAATCAAAATTGGAGTGGATTATTTTTCACAGAAAGAAATTCAAAAACTGGTTGCAGAGCACATTCTCGATGCAGGTTTGGATATACTACAAATCCATCTACCACACTTCTCCGCATCAAAGATGAACTGGAAAGGTGAGCGCAGTAAACCCATTGAGATTTCTGGATTTTTTCTATATGGCAATAACGGGTAATGTAGGGTCTGATCCCTCTGGACCTGTATGTTGAGGAGGTTACGTTAATGATCATGTTACGATTGCACACGGCTGGTGTAAGCCTCGAAGTAGGAATGGGTCAATTGAGACTGAGCCAATGGCGAGGAGCGCTTACTGCGCAAGCACTGCTACAGGCAACCACTGATGCAATTGAACCCAGGTTTGTGTTTGATTAATAAGGGAGCCCAAGCGGGGATTTTGAGATTTACTAAATCGCGGCAGATTGATATACAGGGGGATACCTTGTACCCGGTTTAGTACCTCCACCGACTATGAGCCCCATAAATAAGGCCGCCTGTGAGGGATAAAGGATCAGATCAGTAAAAAAAAATTGATCATCAGTAATTCTCGAGCGCGTCAGATTAAGGTAGGGTGAGTTAGTCACCTGCTAAAAAGTGCATATTCCAGTAATCTGGCAATTTGAGAGTGACATAAAGGAACAGGATGGCAGTGAAGTTGTAAAAAAATAACGTCATTTCTACATTTTCGAGCGTAGCAAAATATTCTACTTGAAAAACATACACTAATTTATTTGCATGCTATTTCCTGAACTTTTCAATTGATTAAGTTCAATGAATTACTCTTTTCAAATATTGTTTTTGGCAGATTAAGCGAATCCCTCTAGATAATCGTCAGATTATGAGACAGTACACCTAAAAC
This sequence comes from Leptinotarsa decemlineata, assembly GCF_000500325.1. NCBI lineage: Eukaryota > Metazoa > Arthropoda > Insecta > Coleoptera > Chrysomelidae > Leptinotarsa > Leptinotarsa decemlineata. Next base: position 39,644 of record NW_019293348.1, read on the forward strand.
TTAAAGATAAACCATGTATATCTTAATCTGACGCGCTTGAGTATTTCAAAATGGTGAATTTTTCGCACATTATAATAATGGCCACGAGTTTGCGTCAGATCGATTACATCTTTCTTTTTTTCACTTTTAACCCTTACGTACAACCACCCACATCATGCAAACGATCAGATTAACATACCAACTTTATTAGAAATACGTAGGACATTGATGCTATCAATATCTGACGCGCTCGAGTATGTTCATGCAACAGTATTTTTCTACATATTTAAAAATCTATAGCCGTTCCCCCCACCGATGAAAAGGTATATATTATATAACATTTTTTTCTTCTTATCATCTAAGCTTTGCAACCTAATATGTTTCAATGACGCTCGAGTAAATCCCCATTTCGGGGAACACAGAGTCAGATGCTACAAATGCAATACGCATATGTACAGACAGCTCAAAAACCAAAGAAGGCTCAGGATGTGTAGTGTACTCCAGATCAGTAAGCCTAAGGATTAAGTGGGGAATGGGAAATAACACCAGCGTGGTCTAAACAGAAATGGCACGTATCTCAATCGACACAAAAGAAATAACCAGGAGAGGAATTTCTGATGAAAAAATAACAATCTGCACTGACAGCAGACAAGCCATATCAGCCTTGAACAAACAACGTGTTACCTCAGGGCTAGTACTTGAGCGCCACCAAGATTTAGCCAAAGCTTTGTTAGATTATCATCCTGAGGTGGATTGAAGGCACGACAGGAGTAAAGGTAGTCGCATTGCCGATTCTTCAGCCTAGGAAGTGGCTGGACTGAGAATTTCAGGACCCAGTGGCACCTAAGGACTGATGACTTCGACAATTGTGGAACTAGCCAAATTTTTCACCTATGGTCAATCCCTAAAGAGATGGGATGGAATCGAAGGATGCAATCTTGCCAGGATCACCCTGGGCGACCCTGGGAAGCTGGCGCNCTAATATAATATAATTCAACACTTCGTATCACTTCATGTTACATTTGTTCGTCTTAGTGCCTCCAGAGGCTTGTTGATATTGCTTGGATGGACTGAGATTGAAACCATTTCTCATTTCAAAAGCTGAATTTTCTTAAGAAATGGTACTGATTATACTAATCCTGATTATGCATGCCTTCAATTATCATCATAACTGCATCTAACTATTCAATGTTAAAATCGAATTTCGGATACAACATTTTCATAAATTCGGCATTTCTCCCAATAATGCTTTTTGTCTGCTAACAAGGTTTTTACCATTCAGTGACTTCTACTGTGAATTCCAGTCTCTAAAACTCCTAATTGAGTACAGGTGTATCATATTATTCCATAACGTCGTTAATATAACTTCGATATCTGAATCAGATATTTTCCACACTCAAATTCGGCAATTAATCCTTCTTTGATATTTCGGCAGACACGCATTTTCTATCATAACGTTTCCAATATAATTTTTCCGTAAAATTAAAAATATCGTTAACTCGACACAAAATCTAAGCATTTTATAAACGTGCAATCCTTTTACGCTTGGGCGATCTCAACCTGCCATCCACCTTCTATTTGTTCGCTGAAAGTTCTTTCGTGAAACGTTCGCCAAATATTTGTGTGTTTCGTGTTCCATCTAAATTAGCCTCAATCTCAAAACGAAATTGAGTCTATAAACGAACTGTCAATCTGAAGCTTCTCGAAAAGAAAGGGAATCGAAATGTGCCCTTCTTCAAGAGAAACGCAATACCCTAATACTGGCATCTCTGGAAAGAATTAAGTAGAAGAAGATTTCGATAGACTCAATGCAAGCTGAAACTAAAGTGAAACAGCGATGTAGGTGCACACTACAGCAAAATCCTCACTACTTGACAAGATGAGAAGAATGGAAGTTTGGAATTCTGTTATTGCCTACATCTTTACCAAAACTACATCACGTATTTATCACCCTCGAGGAATTATATAACATTTTATGACATAACTTTTTTATTGGCTATAAAGTGGTGCCAAACATCACATGAAAATTGAAATATCTGAGGGAGTTTTATTGTATTATGGAAAGAATATACTTCGAAACTTTAGATTCTTTCATTAGAAAGTAGGTAATATGTTAGAGTATAAAATAGTTGTAATTTAGAAGTAACTTATTATTTCACGCTTGAGAAACACGTGTCGCGGTTTTTGTAAAACCCTTTATAGTGAAAGTCATACCAATAAACTGTATTAATGAGTTTTAATATGGATTTTCATCAAATAATGGCCTCACCAGCTGGATACATTTTTCAAAACAATGTCGTACTTTGATTTCAGGATGTAATCATTTTTTTTTATATCAATAAAGATGTATCATCTGTATACATAACGAAAAATTTAAAAAAAGCCATAGGTAGATAGATAGATAGATATTCATTTATTTCTACAGAGTATATGTAAATCTTGTAAAAAAGTTAAAAGAAATAATTTGTCCGAGAAATACGTCGGTGAACAAAATTACAAAAGAATAATAAGATAAAATTTAACATACACTGTTGAAATATTCATCTATAGTATAAGGCTCTTTATTGCATAAAAATTTTTTCACAGACTTCAGAAAACCGCTGGCCAACCCAATGNAAAACCAGTTTCATGATAGCAATTACGAGAAAAATGAAAATAAAAATTTAAAAATCGGCCCATTGGTTTCTATTATTTTGTCGTTCATCCTCCAGGGGTATTTGAGTATTCTTCTAATGATCAACAAATCAAGAATACTTTGTATTCTAAAAAAAAACGGTTTCAAGAGAGCAAGAACAGAGAACATTTAAAAGAATATTAAAAATCGGCCGATCAAGGCTAACTATTTTGTTGAGCACCAAATTCAAAAGACTTTTCATTCTGAGGAAAACCAGTTTCAAGATAGTAAGAACGCAGAAAATGAAAAAAAAATTAAAATCGGCCGATCGGTTTCAACTATTTTGTTGCTGATACTCAAGGTGTATTTAATTTTACTCTTGGTGAGTAACAAATTTAGAACATCTTCAATTTCAAAAAAACAGTTTCAAGATAGCAAGATCATAAAAAATAAAAAAAAATTTTTTTCGCTATATGCAAGGTTTAGCAACTAAAAAGCAACTTAATATTCTGTGAAGATCAAAGGAAAATTATATAATTTATTGGGTTACCTTGCTACCTTTATATCACGATGGCATTATTTGCGATTTCTAGAGATCGGCACGAGCACATTGTTTTGGCAACTAATTAGCTACGAATTGATGTATTTTTTGGCAATTCTGCTGGATTTACCTTGCTAGCCTGATAGGGCTTCGTCGGATTTGGTACCAAACTACTTAGTAATTCACATTGAAACTATAATGTTATAAATTAGTTCGTAGATAACTAACTCATAGATAACTATATTAGGTAATCGCACCAATCGCAGAGCGAGGAGATCGTGCGCAATATTCATTTTGCACTAGTGCGAAATATTTGATTTTGTGTACTAGTTTACAGTGCGAAATAATACGTATTTCAAGTAAGTTGTCGAAAAATGAGTTTTGTGTCATGGGTGGGTTTTGTTCTCCTGCTTTGTTCTTTATTGTACTACACGACATTGATGTAGTGATACCAATGAGTATTTTCACAGGGTGTTCTTTGAACATGGGACAAAAATTCTAGTTGCCATTCCTTGGATTATTCTGAGGATATTTTGTCTTTTGATGATATTTGACGGGGCACTTTATTTCGAAGATACGGATCGAAAAAAATTTCGACAATAACAATTTATTACCAAAAATTACTTAATCTTAATCTACAAGAACTGTTGAAAATGACTACCTCCCCGTTCGGATGCAAGAATCCAATCTTCTCCTCATCGACTCCCGAACTCTTTCAAAAACACCAGGATCGTTCCTGATTGCGTTACACCTAGCAAAATGAATTTCTGCAGCCGTTTGTAGTTATCGGAATGTCGTTGATAGGTACCAACGGAAATGTTAGATTTTTAATTACTTGGTAGTTCCATTGTAGTA
>NW_019293349.1:2684-27039 GCF_000500325.1 Leptinotarsa decemlineata
AAAGGTTACACGCCCAAGAAAGCTGCGATATTTACGAGTACACATATTAGTGACTTTTTAAATAATGCTCCAGATGAAGTTTATTCAATGGCCAAAGTTGTTGTTGTATTTGGGATTCTTTATTTTCAGTATTTTGATATTAAATTTCACTAAAAGGATTTGAAATTTGGATTTGGAATTCTTTAGTGATTTAAACAACTTCACGATGAAACTCGACGTGTTATTTGTTTGTGCTTTTCTTACACCGTCCTTTGAGTTTAATTATTTCAGTTTTTATTGAATTGGTTGAACTAGCATGTTATAAATGGATTAGAAGAAAAGTTTCTATCAGACTTACTGAACTAATGTACTTAAGAAATAAAATAAGTTTTACTCTTAGTGACCCGTCACGAGACGTCTGTCAGATGTGAAATATCATTGATAATAATATTTGACCCCTTTCATGATTGTTGGGTACTGAAATATGTAATCAAAATATACATGAGAATATTTTAATGTGGCTTTAATATACTAATAAACTCAAGAATTTTAGCTAGTTATTGCAATATATTACTAAGAGAGACTCCTTTCAATGTGTCGATGTCGATTAGTTACGTAGATAGGTAGATTAGTTTCAAAATTCCACGATATTTTCTCTTCGGATAATTTTATTTAACTGAACTTGAAAGAGAATCACGTGTGAACGAATATGTTAATAATGATGAATCATTGATTTTTAAGATTCTTATCGAAGAAAAACATCAGTGATTTCGATTTGGTCACTTTTTATAAGTTTTTATACATCAGAAAAAATAATTTAGTAGCAAAAATACAAATTCTGCTTCTTCTGGTACTTTTGTTCTAAAAAATGATTTTGAGTTTTCATGAATATATTCACAATAAACGGACCATTCTCATTTTCCTATGAAAGTTTTACCTGAAAAACATTGAACTATCAAAAATCTTTGTTGTGGACGTACGAGTATTACTTTCATTTGGAGGGCACGTATATCATTAACAAATAACTACTATATTGAAATTAATAGGTTTCTGGTAGAACCCTCTGCTACAAAATTTGGCGTCATCTGGAGACTGTAACTCTTCACTGTTATATAAGACCGTTGGAATTTGATAGATTCAGTTTCATGTTATCATTAGAAGCGACACTTCCTGAGGAAGTTTTTCCAAATGGATCTGATCTCCAGCGATTCAAATCCAATGTGAATTGCTACTTTCGCACACGTAACGCTCTTAGAGCGTTTTAAGGATTGTCCTATAGTGCTTGTGTTTTGTCCTTAAAAAAAATCCAAAAAGTTGCATTTTGAACCCTTCTTCTCCAAATGAAGTCATGATTGAACTCGTAAAACCCTCTGTTAAAAGATTGTTTTCAAATTTTGAATTGGTCTTCTCATTCAGAAAACTAGTCCTATGGTCTTTTATTCTTTCCGATAAATTATTTCCGGTTTGGCCAATATACAATTGTGCCGATATAAATTTTATATTGGTAGAATTCTTTCATGAAAGTGTTTTTTTAATACATAATATTTATTGTGATATTACCCCAAAGAAAAGTATAGTGAATAGTGTTTATTATTTACACTATTTCCTTTATTTATATTTCAAAGGGCTGTTTTCGTAGTATCGCCCTTCTGACATTAAGGCACCAGAGTTTTAATCGCGGATCAAGAGTTGAAGGTGGTTCAACTTTTTCATTTTCATAGGGAGCTTTGAAACATAGTATATGTGATAACTTCTAGAAATTATTATGTTTGTAATGTATTAACATTATTATTAAGAGTTCAATATTACCATTATGAAAAATATTAAATGACGAATACTGTCTGATTGTTGTGAAAATATTGACTTTCACATAAAAAGGTTACAGCCTATCTAAACTTCGTTGAAGACCCTTTCCTAATGAATTGACGACCCGGTCTGGTATTTAAATTTTGTTAAGGGTTTGTTCGTCACCCAAAACGTTTACGAGGTATTCGTTGCACGTGCCAAATTCTTTTCCGTCCAACCTATCTACTAGACATGTTATTTATTGCATGGTTCTCGTTCTTTGTTACGCTATATTTTTTTAAATTTCTTGCGATGCAAATGGCGCATGTAGTAAGCAAACGTTGTTGTGACGATATATGTGAAGGATGTTAGTTATTTCACTGGCATTTGTTCAAACAAGCTGTTTCATTAATTAATATTGTTTTGAAATAATATAATTAAATGGATGTATTTATGTCCAAGAAAATCTGAAAAGAAACTAGCAACGAATTTGTTTCAAGCTTTCAAATCGAAAGTAGTTTGTTCTGAAAGATATTCTACCCTATGTGAATTTGTAATATGATGCAATATTAAATCACATGAAAAAAATGAATATCGTCAAAAAATATACCCCTTTCAATTTGAATATGCATCATTTGTTTTATTAGATTTCTATCTCTGCAATAACTTTTTTTGAATCAACAGAATACAACACAATACAAATTCATTTCAATTTCTTTAATTTTTTATTTTTTGACAAGCTCTACTATTGTAGAGCACCCAAGTCTCTGTGGGAAGAATCATGCGAAAATGACAATTTTCATTAATTATGTAAATCCACTTGCTATAGATTGAATTTTGGATAAATAAAAAAGTTCTCAACCCTTTTTGATGGGAATAAGTTATCTCAGATTGTGCTTTTGAAAGACCTTGTTATATTTCAATATTTTTATACTTTTATTTCGAAATATATCATTCCAAGTTTCTTAGAAATGGGCTTAGCCAATTCTCCTGTTCTCTAGACACAAACAAATTAGTTGTGAAACCTAACGGAATGATTGTGGCTTCTGTCATTTCCTGTATTACTCCGCTTCATCATAAGTATCCATTTAGATCTCTTTGTATATGTCGACAAGGATGTGTAACTGATGTTTGGATATTTAAATTGAAAAATGAGATAAGGATGCTGCCAACGAAGCAATATAATGCACTTTTTGTATATATCAATATATATTAGATATTTACTGCAGAATGGGTCAGATATATTATACAGGGTCCTGCAACAGTGGCGCGGTGTTCCATATCTCTATATAGGAAGCAGATAGGAATCTAATTTTCTATAATATTACCTTATTGCTCGAGCTCGACAAAATAAAAATATTGGCGGTCACACAGGGTGTTCGATTTTTTCTGGGCGGATCCCAACTGTGTCTTTTTAAATGGNCTTTCTTTGGAAGATTCCCACATTTTTTGTATCAAGATGGAATAGTAGAAAGCCAAAAACTTTCTTTTCCAATAATTTGAAAATATTAAATGCCATGAAAATTGTGTAAATTTTATTCTAACTAGAGAGTGTATTTATCATTTACTGACCCTTGAGACAGACCAAATATACGCGGGTTTGATGTGTAGATAAATGTACCCTTTAATTATAAAATACAAAAATATAATTAACTTACTGATGACTTGATAATGTTTCGTAGTGTGATTTTGCTTTTTTTGCAAGGAGACTGCTCACTTCCACTTTCTAAATCATTACTGCCAGACATATTCCATTGTAAAGCGGCCTACACACGTTACGATTTTTCGTACTGCATATTGAACTGCAAATTGTAAAGAAAATCGTACGGCATGCAGTACAGCCATGTTTTATCCACACCTCACAACAGCTCGTACTGCCGAGGTTTAGATTTGAACTTTTCATAAGTCACGTCTGAAGGAAGTTCTTGTTCTTGTTTTTCATTACTTCTTAAGATTCGTTTGGGAACAATTCTTTGAATTTCGCAAATAAAATATCGCAACTTGAATTTCTCTTTATTTTATTCGCGTAATCTTTTGATTTTACATGCCACAGGCAGCTGTTTTCTTTATATACAGCAATAAACTCTTTTCAGAACGTCTTATTTTTCATATCCATTATAATGATATGAAATATATAAATATTTTTTATGATGCCCGTGTAACATGAAACAATTTTATTTCCTATTAGGTTGTTGCGCTGAAACATGGAATATTACTTTCTCTAAGAGTAAGTTACATTTGGATTGAAGTAAGTGATAAGAATTATTCAGACGTCCAAGATTTCCATTATATCATTCAGAAAAATGTATTTGTAATCAACGTTACTGTAACAAATTTTACAAGTGGTGAAAAGTATAGAAAGTTTTAAATCGCTTTTTCATGATCTCCTACCACGTAGTAACGGCTACATCCATCAATTTATCATATTATTCGTAAGATTGTCAACAGTTGTTTATTTTGAGTTAATTTCTCTATTCTGTCGTCAAGAGAGTTTGGCAAAGTATAGAAAGTTTTAAATCGCTTTTTCATGATCTCCTACCACGTAGTAACGGCTACATCCATCAATTTATCACATTATTCGTAAGATTGTCAACCGTTGTTTATTTTGAGTTAATTTCTCTATTCTGTCGTCAAGAGAGTTTGGCATAGTCGTATTTAACTGAAAATATAGAGTTCATCTATTCAAAAATATCAATAACAACATGGCAGTTTGAGGGTAGTTACATGGAATTTGATTTCAATTATTTTCATAACTTTGGATGTGGAATAAATATTTTAATTTTGAGTTTATATTGACACTTATTAGTGATATAATACAAGAATAAATTCATGCTAATTCTGATATATTTCTGAGAGCTATAAGGAATGTAATGTTTGCTCTACATATTTTTATGTGACAAAAACATTTCCTGGACTCATTGAAGCATATGAGACCATTCAATTCATGTGAGCTCATTTCATTCTCCATACCTTAAAAGGATCTGCTGAAACATTTCAATCAAGCTTCATGGCGTCCTGCTTCACGTATTGAATGATATTTTCGAAATATCGACGACAGTAAAGATACCTGCCTGATTTCACTTGATTGCTCCAAGGCCTTCGACACCATTGATTTTCTTCTTCTGTTGAAAAACCATATTTCACCCACTTGTCGAATTACCGGCAACGAGTGAAATTTTTTTTTCTGATTGTCACTCAGTAAACATAGGGTTGCTGCAAGGCAATGTTTTTTGGTCTTTTTTTCAACTCACCTATACAGCTGATATAAGAAAATATTCAAAATACTGCTCTATGCATCAATATGTAGACAATACCCAAATATACTACTTATTTTATTCATGAAGACGTTTTAAAGCCGGCTCTAACATAAATAAAATGCTTATGTGCACAAGCAAATTATGAAAAAAAACTTAATATCAAAAATTTGATTTCACAATTGGTTGTTAACATTTGGGCTCAGATGTTAACATGAACTTTGAAAGATATGTAACGAATCTTATTAAAAAAACATGTATGGTAACATTCTTGATAGCTCTGTTTAGTTTTCACTATGTGATAAATATTAATGGAATTTTTTCATCAACTCAAACAGTTCTTTTAACAAACACAAAGGAGAAACGTACAATACAGGAATTCTTGAGGGGTATTGTAGATGACATAATAAGGAAGAAGAAATTCAGGTTGAGAATGAACTAAATTTCGACTTTTCAAAAGGACAAAAACCAAAATAAATAAATCTCAGTCCCATACAACCAGTACACGAAGAACTTTGGAAATATTTTCAAGGAACTAGGTATGAAGGTGGCTTTTAAAACAAGTCATACACTACAGAGCCTTTTAGGAGATCCAAAAGACAAAGTCTTTTGGTCCACGATGGTGGACCAATACCTAATAGTATACTATATAGCTTGTTTAAATAATATTTTATTCATTAGATTTACCTGTCTATCACGTAAGGACACATTGTAAAATTAATTGAAGACTGGTAGATAAGGCAATATTGTGAATTCATTTAAGACACTTAAAAGGTATCTACAACAGGTATCTATGGTATAAATAAGGATACCTTTGTAAGTATGATTAGTTTTATCTTCCTCTTGAAGATGATCACTCGGTGGCCGAAACACGTGTCGAGATGTTAAAATAACGGTTAGGTGTTGGAGAAAAACTTCAGTAATATTCATTATTTCTGTTTTTCCGTTAATCAGCTGTCGCACCCCTACAAACGACAACCCTCAGAAGTCGAAACTTGTGCGAGCTAAGGATTAACGAGGTCTTACCTTTTAACGTGTGATTCCTAACACGGGTTGGAGGGTAGCAAGTGAAGATCGATCGTTCAGACTAGGGCTTGAACCACCGACCAACACGGCAGTCAATTCGAGTGAGTGAACAAAGCACACACGCCGAACCGCTTGGCTACCGCTTGGCTATTACACCAATGGTTCAAACAGTCCATCACAAGTACTTTGTGATATCTGATACTATCACAGTTTTCTTATCGCATACTAGGTATATACTGGCCGGCTTTACTTACTGAACAAAAAAATTCAGAATCCCTGTCGGAGATTTGCACAACATAAGAAAATACTATCACATTTCTAGTGTAGAATTTAAGTCACAGCATGGCTTGTTTCGTCTACAAACTAAATAAGAGGTAACAACTGAATTATGATTTCGACAGACTCACAAAACTACATAACTCCAATTGTTGACAAATACGAAATCATTCCCAAGCATACATCACAATTCGAACTTTGTTTAGTATAATGCAAACAAAATTAAATGTAACAAATTTCCAAAGAGAAATTTGGATGATTTGTTCGCTGTATGGAATTGTTGGAATAAAGATAAATTATTAATATTAGCCTTGCAATTATTATTATTTATACTGTTTTCGACCTAACACGTTAAACAAGTATGAGCTGACACCATGTGCTATTAATATCAAGCATAATCCACTATACCTTTACATAATTGCAGCACTTTCGTGCGTACTTCAGGGTTGAATTTCGAGTAGGTTGTCCACCTACTGATGTTCAAACATTGATGCGGTACATACACACTGGTGTTAAAACTGACTGTCGCGTGACTTAAAGAAAGGCGAACGATGTTATATGAGCTAACCACTTATCGATATCAGAAAATGGATTGCTGTCTAGAACAGTGATGACATGTGCCCTCCTCTGCACGCATCATTTTGGAGATCTCTGTTTTTGAACGGTCGTTTCATATTTGGTAGGCGATTCATCAAAACATCACTCTCTTTGGGGTGAGTGAATTTTCTTTAAAATTCAGATAATTCAGTCAACGCGATCTCTGTAATCTTCTGTCGAATTCATCAGAAGGAAGACATCGGAGTATATGGGAAGTTTTCATATTGTCACCCTGTATGAAGAAGAGTATGATAACAATTAAATTTTGATACTCTGAAAAAGTTGGGGATGCAATGAGCCTTTTTCCTGAGAATAGTACAGCGAACGTGTCACGAGAGGCAGCACTAGTAGTAGGGACAAACATAAACTATTCACATGTAAAACAGTGTTATTTACGTAATATTAATTTATTACTTAAAAATATAAATCTGATATAAAAAATTATTTTGTCCTAGTATAATGCCAAAAAAGCATTGTTGTTTTGCGAATTGTACGTCGGATAATCGATATCCGGAAGAAAACGTGTTTTTATACCAATAATAAAACCTCATATTAATGCGGTTAGATGTAAGAAATGGATACATGCTTCGAGGAGAGTGGATTTAACAGTACCAAAAATAAATAAATATTCATATGTATGTAAACATGAAATGAATAGTAAATTTTTCATCGTTAATTACCATTGATTAGAATGAGATATAACCTCAATCTTTTATTAAATCATATTCATTTATTGTATTTAAATTAATTTATTTCATTACCATCTATATTTGATTTATATTTCACTCGGAAATCTGAAATTCATAATTATTTTTAATTTCATATATTACAGTTTGAATCTACCGCTACTCTTTTACTAGAGTCTGTATACTAACCTGTCTAATAAGTCAATTTTTTTCCAGTTAATTTTAAATTACGGCATGGAAGCCAACGTTTAAATATTACAACATTGTTATCCTTCACAGTTGCAAATTTTAGTTTTGCTACAGGAACATCTTTTTCTGTTAAAAACATTATTTTTTAATTGTACTTTACCATATGTTTATATGAGGATTAAGCAGTGTTTGTCCCTACCGAACTACTAGCGCTGCTAGTGAGTGATTTTTCGTACTCAGGCTCAAAACTAGCGAGTTGACAAAACTATAAGTATTGGCTGGATTTTCAAATTTCCCGTCTCTTTCGCCATTTTATGAACACACTTCAAATAATTATTTTACATTATTATTTATTCGTTATCTTAATTATTCAAGTCGTTCCTCCCTATTTTTGATACTAAAACTGTCTCTCATGTAGTGGCAACATTTTTTTTTAGATAGACAATAGCCACTATTTACGAATCCTAACCAAGTGAAACTCATGCAAAAACCAAGATATCAGTGAACATGAACCGGAAGCTATTGTGTGAATTCTGAAAATTTGGTAATCAGTTAAAAATATTTGCAGTAGATGGATTTTACGGTTTGAAACAATCTTACTTCGCGTAAATTCCTCTGAACCTAGAATAGGACGTTTTAATTGAAGGGATTATTCCATAATTTTGTTAAGGATCGTGCATCTTGCATGAGCATATAGCTAGCTACTTACCGAGTAGGTACATGATCACATTTTAATCTACAACTATCAGTCTCAGTGTTTCGAAAATACTCCTTTTGGCTTTCTATTTTAAAAAAGTACAAAACTGAAAATTATTAAAGAAATGTTAGAAAGAGCACTCGATTTCGGACGTTTTCAGAAGATGAACACGCCAACTTAGTTTGTGAAAGGCGCGTATGACAGTTCTGATGTTCGGAAACAGTGCTTGTTTGGGATGAAACGAAAAGTAGAATAAATCTGAAACAATTACTTTCCTTACGAATGATTCATTTTTTCCATCTCAGATTGTACACCATAGGAAATGGTATGTGAAATTTTTCGTTACTCCTACAATAGGAAAAAAATGGTTACAATATGTTTTTTGCGTTAACCAGCTATCGCACCCCTACGAACGACAACCCTCAGAATTCGAAACTTGTGCGAGGTCTTACGAGGTCTTACTTTTTAACGTGTGAATCCTAACACCGAACTAAGGAACTGAAAAATACCGAATGGTGAAACAAATTTCTCTAACCGCCAATCTTTTTTTAATATTGAAATTAGGAAATAGTCTGCAATTTGCACTCGATATCACCATTCGTAGTTGTCTTACGAATATTCTGTCATACCTGATTTCAGTCAATAATAATACTGACTTTATAATACCACAATCACGTCAAATTTCAGTCACTTATCGTTGATCAATAACAATGAAAATCTCTGAAAACCACCGAAACCGTCAAATTTGACAATTGCTAGGTCGAATTCGGGTTTGTTTTCTTATCCTAGTTGTAGAAGATTGGTATTGAGGAAGTAACGATCCATTCAGCTAACTGATATCGATAGGAGTACATTTTTCAATATCTGAAGTTTTCTATCGAAAACACTTTTCAATACTATAATTTCACGCCAGAGGTTCCATTACGAACTAATCTAATCTAAAATTTTGTCATTTTCAATTTTACATAAAAAAATTAAGTTTAAAGTATTTGTACTGTTTCAGAGTACTGTAATTATGGAAATAAAAATATCTTAAAGTGGACACAATTCCCCATGATTTGTTTCTGCTGCTAATGTCATTTGTAATGTTATTTCAATTTTTTGACTCATTTACTATTTTTGTTTATTCTGATAACCTTTTGTTGAGTAACCTGCATGGGCTGTAAATGAATATTGTACTATTATAATAACACTATACTGTAATAACAGATGTATAATAAGGTTGTTCCCAAAAATATTTTTTAGGAGTAGAACAATAGTTAATTTCTGTTTATAACAATACAGTGAAATGTAATTTCGTTGCGTCAACTTTATGTATACCATAATACCTACCGGCTATGAAATAAATATACGTTGGTGAAAAAATAGTAAATAGTTCGAAAGTTGTTTTCAGGTAATTCATTTCCAACTCCTATGCAATATGCTGTTCAAATAATAATTATCCTGAATAAATATTAAAGTTTTCGTGCTGCCCTTTCTTTGACGTGCTTTCCCCGGTTCGAACAAAACATGCCTCCATTTATTACCGGGTTGGTTTGATATTAAACATTAAATATATTATGAACCTTCAAATAACACCACGAGCTGAGTTATTAGTCCGCAAAGGATGTCTATACAAAGCTGCTTGATAATGTGGCTGAGAGCTCAAAAATTAATCAGGAAATTAGATTAAATCATTTTACTTTGAAACGGGAGGTATTTTTAGGAGAGATTAGTTTTTGGAAAAAAAGCTCTTTGCTTTCTATTTCTTTATTCAAAAAAATTGTGAAACTTTCGAAAAAATGAAGAGAACAAGTGAGTTCAAAATAATCTCTTGACAAACAAATGTATAGTCCATTCGGTATTAACTGAGAGTGAAATAATGTCAAGAATACAAATAGGCCGGTACATTGAAGAATGCAACATAGTCGTCTCAAGCAAGTGGCACTGCAATTCATCCACAAAGTCACTGAGATATTTCTACCCGCTATACTCTTTGAGGACGCCGCTAAGGAGCCATTAAAATACTGACTTGTCACATGGAAAAAAAAATTGCGAAATTGTCTACAATTGTAAAAAAAATTGTTACAAATTATATCACATATAGGGACGACTCCAATTTGTAAAATTATGCACTACAACATGTGTACCTACTTACTAAATTATTCTTCGATTCGATATATTTTGTTATGAAACATTTTATAACCTTGTGTTACCAGTAACTCTCAATATTTGTGGAGGAAAATAATATAGGGAGTATCAATTGAACTTCATTTCACAGTAAACCAAAATATGTTTCTGATACCTCCTTCTTGTTCAATTTCATTTATAAAATATAACAAAAATTGAATTCAAGAAGTTGAATGTAACATCAACATATCTTGCTAAAGTGATGAATTTCACTAGTTCGGACTTCCATTGTCTACTATATAAAATGATTTGAAATCCCTGAAACAAGTAAAAAAGAATAATTAAAAAAGAATAGTTGAAAATAACAATTATATTAAGCAACATTAAACCTGAAATACTCTTAGTTTCACCAATATAGGATTTTCCGCACTCACAGGGTATCCGGTAAATGCAATTCTTGGAATCGCAGTTACGCGGACTGCGATTTCAAATCATTTTATATAGTAGACAATGGAAGTCCGAACTAGTGAAATTCATCACGAAACATTGTCAATCACCTTCAAACAAATTGCTAAAGTGATTTGTGAAAAAAGTTAAGAAATGACAGGCATAGTTAGGAAGTTGAAAAATTGTTAAGGATTTCAAAATCATTTATCTATTTTTTATTTCGAACAAAAAATTTGAAAGATGACAAATGACGTAAAAACAAACAAAAATAATAACATTGAAGATGTCCATCTAGTATAAGTAAGTAGTGAAATTTTCTATGATCAAACTATCGATTTTCCTCATTTCAAGATTTTTCTATTAATTCGGTTAAGTGGAAGCTAAAAACCTCGAGAATAATTCTTTCTGGTATTACCAGTCCTAAACGAAATGGGAATTTTACCCAAAACAAAACATTAATATTCTACTAATAAACTATTTGAATCCTTGAATAAATATAATTAGACCAAAGTTTACCCCTAGCAGCTTTGGACTTTCTTTTATTATTAACACATAAGGTGTTTTCGTGTGGTTAAATATCATACATTTCTTGTGACCATGTTCTACATCCTCAGTGGTATTCAAAAGCATTTTTATAGTCTGAAATTTGAGAAAGAAATATCAATTCATGTAAATCATATGCATATTTCAAAAGTTACATAAATCTGATATTCTCCTGAAAAATAGGTATGCATGGAATATACCTAAACAAAAATGAAAATCGGGGAAAAACCATCACCGAATTCAGAGTTATCCCTGCTGGAGCAATAATATATATGGTAACCCCACAGTAGCTTTTTCGCTGTGAGGTATCACGTGTAGAGGTTCCTTGATATCTTCAGGATTGTATTCTTCTAAAGTGGTAGTAGTAGCGTTACTTTCCTGAAAAATTAATAGTCTCAGTTATTTATGAGAATCTCCCTAGAGTTCGAATCTGCCTCTGATATCCTAATTTTGTTTTAGATTTTATTTTGAGAAGGGCAATTAATATTAGATCGTTACCTTCTACAGATGAAATAATCAGAATATTAAATTTCAAAATAAATACCAATGTAGAAAGGGCAGAAAATTACTGCATTTGATAAATTAACTTTTTCAAAAAAGTCTGATTTGACAGTAACGTGAATTTATAAAATTTCCCATATAAAAATAAATATGTATCATCTGGTGATGTTTTAAAGACTATCCATTTTCTTTAGCCAACCTATTCAATATTATAATTATTGACACTGATAATATCAAATAATCGTAGGTTTGATAATGATATGAATGAAGTCTTCGAAACTTCACCAGATAACTATACAAGTAGAATATGTTTCCGCGGTTAGAAATTGGAACATCTGAATTTCGTGTTGAACCGCGCTGAAAGTTTTGCATTGTTCGACGTTTCGGTTTCGACTTTGAATCCATTTTCAAGAAGTAGAAAAGTGTGACTGTACTGAGAGGCACACTTTGGGGGTTTGATGTTCTGGTCTTGTCAAACCTTCGAGATGACCCATGTTTCATCCAAATAAGAAATAGATTTACCCAGTGTTCTGCTTTCTTTATTTCTCTCAAATAGTTCCTTCTCTATTCTACAATCTCTGATTTTTCTTTTTACATGCTCTTTCTATCTTTTTTTCCAACAGTGAAGTTTAGCTCATGTAATATCTTCCATAATCTAGTTCTTCTTATATCAAGAAAAAACTGTCTTCACGAATAACAGACAACACTTCATTTAATGTAGGTATTTTGTTTTTTATGTAAAAAGAGTGTACTGTTCTCCTAATAGAATTCTTGGCTTCTTCGTCGATAACATTTTCTGCTAGTGGATACTTTCAGTACCAAAAATCTGTTTTTTGAGTTTTGAATTCCTTAAGAATTCCTAAAACTGTTGATCTATTGACACCGGTTGAACTCGCACATTTTTTCACTACTTCACCCTTAATTTTTATTTCGGGCGGATATAGTATTCTTAAAGAATTATAAACCTTTATAATAATTGTTTTTTCATTTATATTAAATGCTGACAACTAGCTTCCATGTTGTATAGTTTTATTTAACGCACTCTCGAAGTAAACTGAATATTATCACGACTAACCCCTATACCATGGCCTTTGAACTCCCAACAGAAACTAATGTAATATTTTCATCCTATGGGAAAAGCCAAGTCGATCCTATTGATGGGTGCAATGTGTCTGTAGACGGTATAAATCAAAGGAATATATATTTATACCGCCTTCAAAAAAACAATGTTTTTTAATCCCCTTCAACTAAATACTTATTTCTTAATTTGAAAGGGTTATATTTCTTAGAAAATGTATTCGTTACTACTGGACATGATTTCACATTTGTCATAGTTGATGTGTTAAAAATAACAAACAATAGTTTGTTATGAATGAGAATGTTCAAGAACAAATTTTGTATATTCATTTATTCAATTCGTTGAGAGTAAATGATTTGAATGCAGTACGCCTATGGCACTAATATATACAAATATACTGCTGTAGTTACTCTCATCTCTGAACAGACTATAGATCATGCCCAGAACTTTTTCTCAAAACTGAAAACTTAAAGAAAAAACTCTACGCCTTCCACAACCTGTGAAGGCAAAAATCCCGAAAAAACTCGCTTTTCTTTCACAAAAAACTTTTTTTTGTTTTATATCGGCATTTCATACGAAAATTTAACCCGAATGAACGAATGAACGAACTCATTTTTCCTCTAATGAGTATACTATTTTATTTCCTTCATTAATATTTTTCCGTTGTTATTTTTTTCTTCTCAAAATTGTTTGCCTAATATCATAGAATTGTGGTAAAATTAATATCGCTTCACTTAAACGATTATGCGGCAGATTGGCTTTACTATGAAGTAGATACTTTAATCTCAGTTTATGACTGACATTATTTTCTGTATACTCGTAGTTCGATTCGAAACTGCTCTCCAAAAGTCGCATTTTCGTATCGTATTTGCCGTTATACAAGTCGTATGAAGATTTTCAATTATACTGGTTATACTGGCAACTGGTTGAATTCCTGTAGTGACTTTTCTGTTTGAAAGGAAACTATAGTATCAACCGGTAATGCAAATATTGTATAGTAACATTTTCATCTTCTGCTGCTTTGACACCTACTTATGATTTTTTTTTTGAACCCAGTTCTATCGTCTTTCAATATGAGAGCGCAAAAACAAAAAGGACTAGGTATCAAGATCCAATAAAACTTACTTGAAAATTCATAATTTTTCAGGACTTCTTGATAAGAAAGGTATTAGTGTCGTATAGGAAGCGCTACCAATTTTTTTTTTCAAATTAAAATGGGATGTTGTCCGAAAAATATTTGAATTCTCTATCTAGCACTGTTTTATTTTTGGAAGTTTGTCTTGTAGGTTCAGTAGATTTATAAACTCAAAAAACAGTGAAAAGCATATTCAACTATAATCTTTATTATTGCTGATGAATTTTTATTTTGACTTGAAGTGTGAGTGGTTCAATTGAATGTGGGACAGATATATAATGAATGTACATGCACCCACCTAATAAACACACCAACGTACCCAATTTTTTCACACTCCATGTTTTTAGACCGTTATTAGAAGGACTTATAAAAGGAAATGCGACCGAGTGAACTACTTGCTTGAAAAAGAGATGACTAAGAAAACACACAATATTGGGAGCAAAATAATAATTCCCGAATCAAGAGGATTTGAAAATCATTTTATATCCGTTTTAAAAATCTGCAAACAAACGATTCACATCATAATTTCAAAGAGAATTGTAATCATGAATGAAGCATGTTATTCAATGAATATACACTTCCAGGCAATAATACGTTATGTTAACAGTTGTGCCATCAGTACCACACCGTCAGCGGCCATGGAGATCCTTCTAGATCTACCTCCTCTCCACATTTTCCTGGAGAGAGAGGCTAGATGGACTGCATATAGACTTGTGCACATTGCCAATTGCAAAAATAAATTTAATGCAAAATGCAACAGATGGTTGGTTAACTTTGGAAGTCACAGCATTCTGGAAATCACCTCTGACTTTATGCCTCCAACTGTCAACTACAAACTGCCTTATAAAGTACTGTTTCTGAGTAGAGAAGACTGGATCCTCCGGGAGAAGAAAATATCAAGAGCAGATAGTTGTTGGTTCACAGGTGGATCAAAAACACCTTCCGGTTCTGGTGCAGGTGTTTTTAGTCGCAGACCCTGGACAGAGATAATAACCTGCCTAGGAACCTATGGGACTGTATTTCAAGCGGAAATTTACGCTATACACATTGTGTAGATTGAAAGAATCCAGTCTCATACACAAGTTAGTAAAAATATTCTCGGACAGTTAAGCGGCGTTGGAAGTCCTTGGCTCGTACAGAGCAACGTCTCAATTGGTAGCAAATTGCCAAAAACGACTCTCCTCGATAGGAACACTTAACAGATTTTTCCTGGTCTGGATTCCTGGCCATACTGGCCTGAAAGGCAATGAGGCTGTTGAGTCCCTTGCAAGAGAGGGTGCTGCAAGCAGCTTCATCGGATCAGAACATGTCATTGGCATCGCTTGAGACTTTGCCAAACAAAGATTGAACACTTGGATGGCAAGAAGATTAATGGATTTCTGGCAGAATTTTCCAGGATTGGCTTATTCCAAGGCGTTCATTTACCGTTCGAAGCTTGATACCAGACATTTGTTGGACTACAGTAGGGACAAACCACGATGTCTAACAGGCCTTATTACAGGTTACTGTTTCATTTGAATTATCATATGCAGAAACTCGGACTGTCGTGAAACAGTGTGTGTCGCCTCTATCTGGAAAATGATGATACAGCAGAGCATTTACTTTGTGCCGGCCCCGCTGAGGACCGAATCAGGTTTTCAGAGTTCGGCAGAGCCGTACTCTTACTATCTGACCTGAAAGACCACTCACCATACAAACTAATCGGTTTCGTTAAAAAGTTGGGTTCATTTGGTCGAGTGTGAATAGGTGTGAGCCACAATAAATCCTTGTGGGTTGCGTGTGTGAGTGGGTCAAATAGACCCACTCACTTTGGACCTAACCTAACCTAACCTAACAAATTAATTCCTCACATTATAAAATTTTTATGGGGTAATTTTCTTTGCAAACACCACTTTTTCAATCCACGAGTTCTCAAATGAATTGCGATTGGGTATCGTACACTTCAAACGTCACGTGTGTCCTCCGAAATATTCAGGATCATCACTGATAACAATTGATACGTCAAGAAGAGTACTTCTACAATTTGAAGTACCTGCATTTCAAGTACCTGATTTTTACCTAATAATAGGGGAGCCCAAGCGGGGATATCGGGATTTACTAAAGCGCGGCAGATTAATATACAGGGGAATACCTTGTACTCGATACCTTGTACCTCCACCAAATATGAGCCCCATATATAAGGCCGCCTGTGAGGGATAAAGGATCAGATTAGTAAAAAAAATTGATCGTCAGAAATTCTCGAGCGCATCTGATTAAGGTAGGGTGAGTTAATTACCTACTAAAAAGTGTACATTCCAGTAATCTGACAATTTGAGAGTGACGTAAAGAAAGGGGAGGGCAGCAAAGTTGTAAAAAAATAACGTCATTTCGACATTCTCAAGCGTAGCTAATTTTTTTTTATTTTGAAGGAAATAATTCAAGGATAACGAAAAATATATAAATTTAAAAATCTATAGCCGCTTCCCCTACCGATGAAAAGGTATATATTATATAACATTTTCTTCTGCTTATCATCTAAGCTTTGCAACCTAATATGTCTCAATGACGCTCGAGTAAATCCCCATTTTACATAGTGGGCTCCACTGCTATAGGTTTGTAATGAATAAAATTACCTAAGGTTATGTCCCAGTTTCTACATTTGACAAAATATTTAGTAACGGGCAGCCATTGAATTCTTATTGAATTCCTGAATCTATAGATTTGTAAACATTCTAAAAGATTGAGTTTCGAATTCTCTCTTCTAAATGTAACACATCGTATTCATGATTGAACTCATGTCCTTCGGCTAGTGAAAATCTCACAATAAAGTGTATTTTGAATACGTTATTTATGTATCTTTTCTGGAGGTCGTTTATACCTGAAAGAATATCATATTTTTCCAACTAATTTGAGTATAATTAAATCTAGAGAAACACCTCGAACATTTTGCTATATAATATCATCTCTGTAGCTAAAGGGAAACTTAACAATGCATACGAACTACTCATTACGTTCCGTAGCCAAGAAATTACAAGATAATTCCAGAGATGAGATAAGGATTAAGGAGAGATGCGATGTTAAACACTGAAGCAAGTTATGGATATATGAGAGAGCTCTTGAATGGTGTGTGTTGAGCCAACTAGTTAGTAGAACTATTCAGAATTCATGAGTGGAAATTAATCCAACAAGCAGTCCTTCAGGTGGTAGTTTTCATGTAGTAGCTCCCTATTTATATTTTTTCCAAAGGTAATGCACCAAAAAATATATTTATTTACTCAGGCTACTTATACTCGCTATATTTTCCGAAAAATGCTTTGCTCGCAATGAAATACTTTTCTACTTTTTCTATTTAGTTGCACATATGTTTTCGACAACATGAGTTTCAAAACCAGATGAGTCAAATTAGAAGGGGTATATTTTTAAGGGAGATTAATGTTTGGGAAAGAAAACTTTTGGCTTTCTACTTACCCATCTTCATACAAAATATGTGAGACACTTCCATTGAAAGAAAGAGAAAACAATTAAATTTAGAATGAACTCTTTACAAAAATGTTTAGATCATGCGTAGACATTACTTTCCAACACAAACTGGAAGAAAAAAAAACTCTCAAAACAATTACTTTCCTGTAAACATTGAATTACACGAATGAAAAAGTACTTTCCACCAACATTGAATTCTACAAAAAAACTTTCTCTTATTCAATGTGTACTCTTAACATTCGTTATGGATCAGTTATCTTTCACGGGATAGCTACACCACAATAAAGTATATGGAAGAGGTAAAATTTCACTCGAATGGAACACTGTCATCCTCAATGGCATAAGCATGGACCTTAAAAAAGTTCAAGAGCGTTGTGCAAATGCGGTGAGTGTAAGTTTGGGTAGCATTAAAAGAATAGCTGGTGAAATGAAAACGCCGCATTCATATAAACTTCGTTGAGGAAAATGGTTACAAAGGATCTTATGAGTCTCTGACGAAAGTAAAGAAAGAAATAGGGTTCAGATGGAGGAAAACGAGAGGAATTGAAAATTGCTCATAGAAAAACTGGCGATTCAGCAGTTGCGAATACATTTTCTCAAAGACATGAAGAAATACCGTGAATAAGGTCGAACAATAATTTATGTATATGGATGAAACATATATCTATGATTCACATACACATGAGAATAGTTGGAATGATGATTTGAATGCATCAATTTCAAAAGGGCAGAGGTATATAATCGTGAATGAAGAAGGAGAAAATTTATTTGTGAAAAATTCATATCTAAAATCCAAATCCAACACAAAATCGGGCGACTATCATAGCGAAATGAATTACGACAATTACAAAAAGTGACAATGCCCCGTACCACAATGTTTAGTATGAAAACTGCCCTAACATATAAAGGAAATATAAGATGAAAAAAATGGATTTTAATTTTTTCTCTCAATACCTCCATTTCGAAAAAAGAACAAATTGTCATTGAAGTATGTTTTTCGTTGAATAGTTGAATAGTTCACAATTTATGACAGTATTACACTTTGAGAGTTTCTCCTACTTTATTTACTCATTCCAAATTTTTAATTGACAGTATTATTTTAGAGAGCACATCAAATATTCATTCGATACAAGCCCGATTTCCTAAGTAATTATTCCTAACGACATAATAACCTGATTTGAATGACGAACTCTTATCAGCAATTCAAATTCGCACTGTGAAATAAAGCCGTCGTTGTTTGCTGGAAATGTGTGTCGTTTGGAGATAATTACCAGGAAATTGAAGATCACTAACGAAGAGCCTTCTCAGCAGGGTACAAAAAGACAATGAGTACACTTCTTATCGACTATTGCTTTTCCTATAATGTGGAAAGGCAGCAGGTGATATCATTACATAAAAGGTTGTTCAATTTTTTCTTGTATCTACATTTTCCCCATCCAATAACGGGAATGTTAGTAACATTGATGAATTTTAAAATTTTTGTTTTTTTATATTATTCGAAATCAGAAACTCTTTTTTATTAGAAATAACAACAATAAAAATTAATTGGCGCTCCGGGGCGACTTCATTTATTCCAGTGGCGCATTTGCTTTTTCAGTTGCAGGAAAACCCGAAAAAACCTGCAGCACCACATCATCTGAAGATCTTGTTCTACCAATGTCCTCTCTCTTTCAGAAACTATTTGAAGCGGAAATAAAATTACTTATATTGTTTAAACAGTATAAATAATTCAGTTCCAGTTTTGCATGGTTATTTTTTGAAAAAATAAGTCTTATATTGAATACCATAACCAAACATTTATACGTGACTACTGGAAGAAAAATTTTCAGGGAATCGAAAATAAAAATAGGTTTAACAGTTTCCTTCGCAAAAAACAACTGACCGAAAATAATATTGATTGGGGTCAAACATAAAGTGATATGCAGCATATTGTACAAAAAACTTGTGTTTAGTAACTTCTAAGATGTTTTTGTAGCAGCGGATATTGATGTTGAATTTATTTCAATGGATTATTTATTTGAAGTGTATATAGCTGGTATGATTGGTTGTCTTGAGATTATGATGTGATTTTTCGCCCACTGTTGATAGATGGTTTTCTTCAGGAAGATTCCGAATAGATTATTATTTTCATCCTCTGAAACGTCATCTCTATATTCCTAGTCCGATGGAGTGTATCTATCCTTATCATGTGAATCAATAATCAGATCTTCCACGATAATGTCTATCATGGGTTCATTTGACATGAAATCGTCCTCAAATTCATTCGCTCGTTCACAACGAGATTTCCATTGCGCGGAAAAAACTGTTCAAATGAATTGTCGCAATATTGCATGGCATCGTTGAAATGGAAAGTAATATTTTCATTTGCCAATTGATCTTTCAGATCAAACCAGCCCAAACCAACTCAGTTGGATTCAAATGCGGGTTATATGGCGCTAATCTCACAATTTGGTGACTTGCTACTAGAAAGACCTGATCTGATTCATATACCGTTCGAGTTTTGGCTGTTGTTTATAAGGTATATAATTCAAGTTTCAGTATGTTTGTTTTAAATGGAATATTTCTCTCTGATAACCGTGATTCTATATCGGCTTCTTTGGTCGATTTCATTGGTATCACCACAACGCTACTCAACGGCAAACTCGGAATCAACTGTTCCGTCACCCGTTTCTCTTGATTATCAAAATTAATCGCGTTGTGATAATCACCTGTATTTCGATTTCATTTCCATCTAATATAATAATTAGACAGAAACCCATTTTTACCACCCGCATGTGTTATGATCAGACGTTGCCCTTTATTAACAGGCTTTTTCAAATCTTCCTTGGTATGGTCACCCCAACCTTTTTCGTACGTGTGTGTTGTGTAAATAAATGTTTCCTCCTTAGTAGTCGAATTGGCTGGCGTTCCATCACTATTTTCCTGTTATTTTCCACCTAGCTCCATCAAATTCCAAGATAAATTTTTTTTTGCAAAGACTCCCTGATACCCCGATAGTCGTTATTTAGAATGATAGTTTTATGAATTTCCCTAAGAGTAGGAATTCGTTTCTCTTCGATATGGAAATCAATTATACACATCTTGGTAATATTGCCGAATCAGCGTCATCATCACAATTTTGGAATTTCTAATACATCTGTTTTCATTTTGGGTTGAAAACGTTTTTTTTTTCTCGCCATTTCGAATTTTTCCAATCTACGATTTGATTTTTCGTCAAGTTCTCACGCAAACCTGTGTGGCCTCAGCTACATGTATTATTACTATTACTTCTTACTTCCGCAAGAGGAATTCTTATTCCATCTGCCGTTGCTTCTGCTGGCATAAATATCAATAACATATGTTTTGGAATTAAAATTAGAAAGATATCTAGGGGAAATTGCATCAATTGTTTTTCCATGTCTTGTGGTAGGCTCATTTCGGTTATTAGTTATTTGTAATTCTAATTTATTTATTTACCTAGAGTTGTCCATCTTCGGACGCAAAATAAACCTTGGAATATCCTGCTAAAATTAATAGCAACGTATGATTATTTTCTCCTAATTTATCAGAGTCTACTCGACTAAGAATGACGGATAACGTATTTCGGTCTTCTGACAACAATGTATCAATTGATTATAGTAAAGCATTCGACACTATGAATCATGAACTGTTATGTGTCACTATTGGTTTTGATGAGACCTCACCAAAATTTATCAAATAATGTCTCAATAATATAACGCAATGTGTTCAATAAACGGTTTAACGTTTGATTATATTCAAGTCTCACATGGTTGGTCCATTTTATCTCCATCACTCTTTATTACCTATATTTCCGATTTTGAAAAATCACTTGAAATATTTGAGGTGCTTCTACGCAGACGATACGAATTTTTTGGCACAAGAGCATTCTTTAAAAATCGATATAAAAAACGTGGTGAATATTTCTGAAAATCATTGTTTGAACATAAATCCCAACAAATCATCTGATATCATATTCGAAAATTCTAAAGACAGACAGAGAGCCGTAGATAGTATCAAAATTAGGATTGACAATCACGAGATTGGATGTAGCGATGAAATTAAATGTTGACTACAAATTACGCTTTCAATAACATGTCAATTTACAAATACGTTAAGCTTATGGATTGTTCAAAACACTTTACTTAAACAGACATTTCCTCAATCGAAATATAAAAATCATTTTATGTCATACTTCAATTTTATCTTGTTTCGTTCAAATCACGTCATCAAGAATACAGAAAATTCAAAATGCATGTACAAGATTGATTTTTGGTTTAAAATTCAGACATCATGTGAAAATGATTGGCAGAATGGAATTGCAGCTGGATATCTTCCTTCATAACCTCAGAATAAAACAACAACCTCAATATCTTCTGAAGAAGTTGACACACAAACGCGATACACATTATATAACAGCCTGGCCACGGGACACTCGCCGATGAGAATATTCGCACGGTGTGAACGGCGAAGCGTCTAGCGACTGGAACAAACACATAGGAATGTACTTATGAAGCCACGCACAACGGCGACCGGCGAAATGTACCGAGCGAATCGCGTGGGCGACTTGCGGCGCGGCCGGCGAGCAAAACAAATGCATGAATCTGTACGGCGCGAGCCACGGAGTCGAGCGGTAGTCGCGGCGAATAGTGCAGTGATCAAACGTTTTTACGGCCTGGCCACGGGGATCGGCGGTGCGGACGTCGAAGCGGGAGGCGTGGCGACCATTTGCGCGACACCGTTTGCAGACCACGGGCAGTCACGTTCGCCACCACGACCAATAGTCCGACAGCGAAATGTCTTTATCGAATTTATCTCGATATTGCTTGAAAAGTAATAGTTTTTTGGTTCGAAACCTAATATTTGTAAGAGATTCTGGAGTACATGATTTGAATAAGAATCGGGGTGTAGATGGAGAATTCCACAAGAAGTACGAGAAATACAGATTATATCCAGAATTTTTTTTTGAGTATACCAGGATGAGTATTGAAACGTTTGATTATATTCTTATGAATATTCAACCAGAATTGGAGAAAAAACTTAATGCAAATAGAATTTTAAGTGCCGCTGAAAAATTGTTTTTTACATCAAGGTATGTACTTACCTATATTATCCATCAGTATGAACAACTTTTCCCAAGAAAGTAATGGTCGCAAACGGATTTTTTTATAACTAAATTTATTTGAAACTATCTTTGCCCAAAATATTATCAGCTGATTAAATGTTAGCACCCTATATATTAATATTTCATGAAATAAAAACACTTTCAGATAATCATGTTGCAAAAATCTAAATTGAATGACAGTAATTTTTCGTACAACTAAAACAAAAAACAACGTCTAACTTGTAATTGACGGTAGAATGAATAATGAATATCATACTTTTTAATCAGTCTTCCAAATAGATGGTCTAGCTATTATTTCAGCAATAAAAGTCTCGGTGTTCATTTTTCGCGGCGAAAACAACTGAACTCGTTTGATCACTGCACCATTCGCCGCTACTGCGTTCGACTCCGTGGCTTGCGCTGTACGCCCGTCGCGCCGGTTCGCTTGGTACATTTCGCCGGTCGCCGTTGCGCGTGGCTTCATAAGTACATTGTTATGCGTTTGTTTCAGTCGCTAGACACTTCGCCGTTCGCACCGCGCGAATATTGACAACGGCGAGTGTCCCGTGGCCAGGCTGTTACGGCTTGGCCACGGGGATCGACGCGACGGTGCGAACGACGAAGCGGGAAGCGAGGCGACCATTCGCGCGACACCGTTTGCAGGCCACGGGCAGTCACGTTCGCCGTCGCGACCAATAGTCCGACAGCGAAATGTCTTCATCGAAATTATCTCGATATTGCTTAGAAAGTAATAGTTTTTTGGTTCAAAATCTAATATTTAGAAGAGATTTTTCAGCGGCACTTAAAATTCTATTTGCATTAACTTTTTTCTCCAATTCTGGTTCTTTTTTCTGGATATAATCTGTATTTCTCTTACTTCTTGTGGAATTCTCCATCTATACCTCGACTCTTATTCAAATCATGTACTCCACAATCTCTTCCAAATATTAGGTCTTGAACCAAAAAACTATTACTTTCTAAACAATATCGAGATAATTTCGATAAAGACATTTTGCTGTCGGACTATTGGTCGCGACGGCGAACGTGACTGCCCGTGGCCTGCAAACGGTGTCGCGCGAATGGCCGCCTCGCTCCCCGCTTCGTCGTTCGCACCGCCGATCCCCGTGGCAAACCGTAAGTCTCAGAAATCGAATTGAATATTCTATCCCACAACAAGAATCCAAACAGTTTGAACGATCCTTCTCTTATCAGGCCATTACTGTCTGAAATAAATATGAAACAGTTTTCTTTATTATCTTTGGAAATATAGATGACAAAAGTTGCCTGAATAAACAAGGATCTTGAAATCAGGTAACCAAAAAAGTTATTATCATTATTATCATCATTATTATTTTCAGCATTATCAACCAACGACAACTCCCCACACCGTGGAGTAAGTGATCATTGTATCTGAGAATCATGTGCCCGAAGCATATCATTATTATTATATATTATATATAGTATATTATTATTCATAATTTAATCATTATTAT
>NW_019293350.1:0-58994 GCF_000500325.1 Leptinotarsa decemlineata
AATAATAAGAATGAAATTACGTCTTTCATGTGTAGTTGTTAATGAAAAAGCGGCTGTAGATGTAAGTTTAGGGTACCTACATATTTTCTCTTAGGTTAGGTTAGGTTAGGTTAGGTTAGGTTAGGTTAGGATATTATTGACTTTTATCAAACTATTAAAAATAACAGAAATGGCTAACGTTTGTAGCAGAAAGAAAAAGTTGAGAAAAACACTGATTATATGTTGGTGGTTCTTATACTTCACATATAAAATGTCAGGATGCCAATGTCAACAAATAACAAGATTACATTTCAAATAATATTGCGTTCTGCCGGATAACGATGCAAACTTTTTCTCACTAAGGATTGGTTTTAGAAAAAGTACCCGTCCAAATAACTTTCGTTAAAGTAAAATAAAAAGTTGAATTGTGGCGTATGAACGCTGCTATATTGATTTACATTGTGACAACTCTCTAAAAGTAAAAGACAAAGTTAAAGTTGAGTGTATCAACCAGCTACATATGCAATAACCTCCGCTGTAATCTTTTCGATACTAAATTGATTTTGAGTTACCTACATGAAGAAATTTTACCGAAACTTCAACACAAAAGTAATTATTTTGAGTGAAACTTAACAAACACAAATCGGTATCGAAAGATTATAGTAGAGACATACCTCATTCCGGTTAAATATGCCTTAAAACCGTGCCTCAACTGTGAGACTACGCACAAATTTATAGTTGGAATGAAATCTACAAATGTCCTTAGTATTAACAAAGAGAATATAAGAACATAGGCTTTCACGACTGGATTGAATAGAACAAAATCCGGGGCAGTGAGCCGTTGTCGAATGGAACCTGAAGGACCAAACGTTTCGTCTGCTACATCATCAGTGTTATGTGCGTTGCCTCGACTGCGGGGACTAAAATTATATCTCAGCAACGAGCGACATCTTCATTCCTCTTCAAACTTGCAGAGGGTGAAGGAGGTGATGATGGGGACAGCGTGGGGCCGACAGTGGGGACGGTGCGATGGCGGGGTGTCCATGCAAATGCTCATCTCTGACAGGTCCGCACTTTTGCTGGGTCGTGGACATTGATACTTTGGTACATTTTTGTGATTGTGATTGTATTTATCCAAATAAAAATTTATTCAATAACGATTTAACGAATTTCTAGTCCGATTCAATATTTTTTTGGTACCTAGCTAGAATTTGGAACCCCGA
The DNA here is from genome assembly GCF_000500325.1 of Leptinotarsa decemlineata. Lineage (NCBI taxonomy): Eukaryota > Metazoa > Arthropoda > Insecta > Coleoptera > Chrysomelidae > Leptinotarsa > Leptinotarsa decemlineata. The sequence continues at coordinate 1,203 of NW_019293350.1, forward strand.
CGTAATATGATTCAATGGGAAATACTCTTTCCACACTATCATTAGGAGGTGACTGAGACTAGATTATTTATTTGAAGAATATATGATTCCAAATTTTATTAGTTCTGACTTCCATTGTCTAATATGATTGTAATGTGATTTGAAATCTAAATTGAATTAAAAGAGGTTAAAAAAGGTTTCGAAACAAAATTACACATTTCGATTGTTACTATGAGTGATGGGTGATGAGTGGACTATTCCTTCGAGAGATAACTATTTATGGGTCATTCGAAGGCTTTCACCTACCTCAACAAGGGATACAATATGTAATGAAATAGTTAATAATAATAATAATTGTTTTTATTGATAGGTAAGAAGAAGTAAGAAGAAGTATGGAATACAATATATACAATCCACTAACGTACCTATCAAAAGGAAGAATTCAATTTCTGATCTTGTCACGAATGAATCAATCAGAAGTTGATTTTCCATTCAACCTTAAAAAAAAATAAATAAAAAATATTGTACATGCACAACATACGTAAATCCTAGATATATATCAGTGCCAAATGCACCAGTTAGTACTCACAACAATAAAAAAAAATAATGAAAATCAAATTGTATGAAATGCTCATTTACATCAAAATTATTTTATTGACAAAGGAGTTGAGGCAATTTGTGTTCCAGTAAGTAAATTTTGGGTTTATTTCTATAATCTAACACGGAAAGTGATTTTAGTGAATTGGGAATTCGATTATAAAGCCAGGCCACAATATAAGAAAAGGATCCACAAAATAAAGTGGTTCTATGGCGAGGTGTAGTTAGTTGATTTCTGAATCTCAGATTCAAATTATGGATGTCTGTTCTATATCTTATTTTGTCATGAAGATAATTGGGTATTTTTGTTGTTATAATCTCATGGTAGGTGATACAAGCATGAAATATGCGTCGAGCTTTCATTTTTAGCCATCTCAGTCTCTCCACGTGTTGTCCCCTCCTAGTTCCTGTAATAAGTCTGATGCAAGCGTTTTGTAAGGTTTGTATTCTCTTTTTATCAGATAAACGTAACGCTGGGCCATATACTATATCTGCATAGTTGACGTGAGAGAGAACTGGGGCATCGCATAATATTTTCTTAGATTTTTGATTCAATGACTTCCTATTTGAGTATATTGATTTCAAGTTACTATAGCCACGTTCCATAATTTCGGAGACACGAGAGTTGAACTTAAGGGATTGGTCAATTATGAGACAAAGATTTTTCGTAAATTCTGTCAAAGGCAACTGATGCTTGTCCAGAACGATATCGATATTTATCTCACATCATTTTCTCATTGTTGTTTGACCAAATAGCATTACTACTGTTTTGGAGGGATTGATTCTTAGGCAGTACGTCTTTGAGGTTGTGAGTAAATTTTAAATCTGCATTTATTTGCTCACACGCAAGTGCTACAGAAGATTCCGAAAATCGTTTATGAATTTGGATGTCATCAGCGTAGCCATGAAGTTCGGTGTGATGGAGACACTCTGGAAATTGGGATGTGTAGATTACGAAAAGCGTAGGACCGAGAATTGAACCTTGAGGTACACCTTCAGATATATTCAAGAAACTTGATATAGTTTTAACCAAAGTTATGCATTGAGACCTTCCATACAAAAAGTTATTGATCAGTGTAGAAGAAGAGTATGAGAAACCTATATAGTTCAACAGGGCAATCAGAAGGCGGTGACTTATTTTGTCGAATGCTTCAGAATAAGCTATTAAAACAAGAAGTGTATATTTATTATCATCTATTGATGTATAAATGTCATCAACTACTTTCAGTAGGGCAGTCGTGCAGCTATGATTGGGTCTGAAGCCCGTTTTGTTTCTCAATATAATTGCGAATCTGTTCATTAATGATTTTTTCAAAGATTTTAGAAATGGCACACAGTATACTGATTGGCCGAAGGTCATTAAAATTTTGGGGATTGTTGACTTTGGCTTAAGGAATTACCTGGGATTTTTTCCATGATTTGGGAAAATCATTGTTATTTATACACTCATTGAAGATATATGTAATATATAGCAATATATGAGGACAATAATGCAAAAGCATTCTTATACTAATGCCGTCAGTACCAACAGCGTTCGATTTCACTGAGAGCATTACTTCGAAGACCTCTTGGTCTCTTGTTTCACAGAAAGAAAAAACCGAGTTCGCATACATTTAATTATGGATAAAAAGTTCATCGTCGGGTGATTCAGTAACTATTGTTACAAAAACACTCGTTAATTTCGGAGCTTTCTTGAGGTGGCTGTTAATTGAATTTACAGACTTTCTGCTATAGAGCCCTGAATCAGAAAGTTCATTGCAAAGGTTATTTTTATTATTGCGAAGCCTGAACTCCAAATAAGTCTCTTTTCGAGATTGGTGGTAGGATTGGTGAGATTCCTTAGTTGTTTATAATAATCCCAATGCACTTTAGAACCACTTTTTCTAAATCTAATCAAAGCCTTATCACGAAGCTTCATCAAGAAATTCAAATTATCTGTCAGCCACGGTGCTTTTTTTAGTAATTCGTACAGATTTCAGAGGTGCGTGCCGGTTGAACTTACTTAATAAAATGGAAGTGAACTTTTCAACCTTCTCATCTATGTTTTCTAAAGTGTAAATACACTTAATTAGAGCTGCAAAGATCATATTGAAATGCGTGCTTGTCAAAATGTTTGAAGTCTCTAAATGTGTAAAGAAAGTCAGTTTATGTTTTGGAGATAAATCCTATTTTACAAGCGACAACCAGTGGTCGGAGAAAGTGGAACAATCTACCACAGTACAGTCTGTAACTCGTAAACTTTTGGAGCAAATTATGATATCTGATAACTTGCTACTTGTTGAAGATTAGCGAATTGGTTTCTCAACCACTTGATGCAAGTCAAATGACTCGATAATACCGTCAAATTCATTTCTCAACTGATTGGCTGGATCTAAAAAATCGATGTTGAGGTCCCTGGCACAGATAACATAATCAATCAAAACTTGGGATTATAAAAGACATAAAATCCTTAAATTCTTCCAAGTAGGGTGCGAGATGTGTGTTAGGTGGCCTATAAAGAGCCCCTATTGCATATGTCATTTTGTGTACTGAAACCAACAACCACAGTTGTTCTGTATCTACTATAGAAACAGCATCAATAAGTTTAGCCCGAAAGAACGACTTCACATAAATAGCTACTCCTCAGCGGCGTAGTACTCTATCTCTTCGAAAAACGACATACCCGGGCAATACAATCGAACTATCATCATATGTTAGTTAACCATGTTTCAGATACCGTAATTATGTCATAAATATTGAATGCTTTCTGTTTAAATTCCTCAAACCCATTTCTTAAAGATCTGGTATTTATATGACAAATTGAGAAAGCCATCTAGATAGATAATCAACATGTTTTGTCCTGCAGAAGATCGCGCGAATTGAGCGGGCAAATAGTGTAAGCAGCGTTCTACCGCCGACAGTTCGCTGCAAAACAAGCGGGCGCGTGTGGTAGATCGCTTAGGTTTGCCCTCTTTAATTATTTTACACGCACAGCGTTTGAACGCATCGCCACCGCGTCCGCCACCGCGTTCGCGGCCGCTCCGGTTTGCACGAGCCTTAAGGCTGCATTTACAATTTATGCGGACAAATAATTTAAATTGTTGTTTTCAAGAACCTTACTTTGATGAAATCCTACTACTTATTCCTACTATTCAAATCTACTTATGCCGATCCTGTCTTTTTTTTTTGTTTCCTCTAATTGATCGTTCAAGGAGAGGAGCAGAGTGCAGGAAAACCTTCTTCGTCGTGATTGGGTGTAAAAACTGCAATACAATTACGTCGTGGTGCGAAACCACAAAGTTACATGTGCGATTCTTCCTTGTCTTATAAGGAACTTTTACTCCTGCAATACATCCTTCTGCCATACTACATCAAACAAGGTGAGTTAACTCATTCATCTTGTGATTAATTTTTTTATTCGTACTTTTACGCAAAATTTGAGATCAAAACAAATCTCGGTGGTGAATCTGCGTCCCTATTTCATACACCGCTTCAAAACAGTTCATGGTCCTTCTTCGAGCCGGATGTAGTTTCTCAACATTTACATTTGTAGTTTCAAACTTCGTAATAATATAAATTTTGAATGCAACCTACATTTTTCTCGCAAAATACCTAGGTATATTTGATTTATTATAGTTTGCAACTTTGCATTTCTTCATAAACATTTTTCTTTTTTTTTCTGCGTTCCAACCTCACAGTTAAGAAATCCATCGTTTCTGAGAGTTGGTTGACGTTTTTCTGCGCACTTTTTGCACTGGTGTTTTATTTCAGATCTTTGTTATTTCAAGGTCCGTCATTGAATTATTCGTTTGGAAATCAGATTCTCTTAATTCAACTATAATGACTTCAAATGAAAAGCTTGCATTGCTTCTACTGCTCTTAGTAATTTTAAACTGATTGAAGAATCGTCAAAAAATGTTGATGACGAGGAACATAAAAATAAGTTCAAAGTCAGCTTTCGGAAGTTGAAAAAGGTAACCAAAGATTTTGAGAAACATCATAATATGCTCATTACTTTGATTGCTAATGAAGCGGATGAGTTAATTACGAAAAATTAAATATTCGACGATATAACTAGATGTGATAAGGTGGAAACTATTTATTTTGAATTGTTTGAACTTCCTACCGAAGAACAATCAGATACAACACTTCCTTCTTCCTCAAATATTACTCTGATGCATTCTAATGACGTTTGTTGTTTGCCAAAATTGAAGTTGAAAACATTTTCCGGTGACATGACAGAATTTCCTGCGTTTCATGAAATGTTCATCTCCTCTGTTCATGACAATCGTTCAATTTCCAGAGCTGAAAAATTCAATTACTTGATATCTGTTTTGAGTGGTGCGGCACATTCCAGTTACATCTGCTAACTATCAATCAGCTTCATAATCTTCTTCTAGAAAGATACAACAATAAGCGTGAACCACCTTTTTTTCACTGGAGTAGAATAGAAGCCCGTCAAGCTTTGCATACTGAAGATGCAACTTCTTTATGAAATTTAATTTTCACTTTCGAAAAAAATATTTTTGTGTTGAAAATTATGGGTTTAGAAACAGATGAATGTGACGTTTGTTTGAAGGTGGTTGACAATGTTTCGTGGTGTATTTTATCAGTTCAGACCATTCTCTGATATAATATGAATTGATTTGAAATCCCTGAAAAAAATAAAAAAAGATATACCGAAAATGAAACCAGAAGAAACTGCTGTAGTAAACATCCAAATATAAGTTATTCAGTTTTTCATTTCATTATTCATTTANTGCATTACTTCTAGTTCATCCTGCAAAAAAAACAGTTTCAATTCAGCTCAAAATAAATCAGCTTTCCTTGTTCAATCTCACAAACAGTATAAGTGTTTTTTGTGCTCAGATGATCATATTATTTTTCATTGTTCAATTTTCAAGTTGAAAGGTCCTTCTTCGAGTCGGATGTAGTTTCTCAACATTTAGATTTGTAGTTTCAAACTTTGCAATAATATAAATTTTGAATCCAACCTACATTTTTCTCGCGAAATAGCTAGGTATATTTGAGTTATTATAGTTTGCAACTTTGCATTTCTTCATAAACATTTTTCCCTTTTTTTTCTGCGTTCCAACCTCATGTTCCAACTATCGTTCCTGAGAGTTGACTGACGTTTTTTTACGCAAAGTTTGAGATCAAAACAAATCTCAGTGGTGAACCTGCGTCCCTATTTCATACACCGCTTCAAAATCGTTCACCTTCTTTTCATGGTCCGCGATCATGAGAGAGAAGAAATTGGAACATTTCTCTTCAGACTATGAATGGACTGACTGTTACTTCATTAAAATTAAAAACTGTATACATGATTTACATGAGGGGTACGATTCATTTCTACTGAGGAAGCTACTGTGTTGACGAAACGCGTCTAGAAATTGAACTGTTTGTTAAAATCGTGTAACTATTACCATGGATGATTTTCCTTTGGGGCAGCTGCCCAAGCTCGGTTTAGTTTTCGACACTGAACGAGGTGATCACAACACTGTCATTGAGCACGGGTTCCAACCCGTACAGTAAAAGGCCCTTATAAAAGCAGAGATCACTTCACTCCTGCGGCAACACACAAATAAGCCAATGCATGGGATCTTCTTCAACAACATTGAAGACCTCGGCTTATCAAAGCGCCTGACCTTCGCTTTCCTCAAGTCAACTGGGTTGAAGTCGGAAACTGAAGAGTTCATCATGGCCTGCCAGGATGGTGCCTTCGAAACCTCAGTCTACTGCAATCGCGTTATAAGTATAGAGGTTCCTGACACAAGGTGCAGGGCCAGCCGCCAGGCGCCCGATACTCTAATGCACTTGCTGTCAGCATGTTCAGCATATGCGCGGTCTCAGCCTGTATCCAACGACACAATGCGGCCCTATTGTTTTGCTACCACCTACGGCACTGCCAAATTTGTTGGAACTATTAGTACCCCACCCTCAAGCTCATACAAGCTGATGAGACTGATGTAGTTCTCGACCATCAGAGCAAAATGATATTTATCGTGGAGTTTTCAGCTCGTGGCGAGTCGAATATATTGTCAGAAAAGAGGAGTAAAACGGATAATATACGAAATTTTCTCTTCGAACCCCACATATTCTATCCAGACCACTCTGTCAAAATGGTTGTTCTGACTATGCCCTCTCTACTCTCGAATCTCAAGATCATACCAGCTTGATGCACTGAGGCAGAAATCTTAGCCGGACAAATGCAGAAGACTGTCATACTTGGCTCACAGCGCTTGCTTAGGGCACATGATTCTTGGAGTCAATGATCACCTGCCCCACGCTGTGGGGAGTGATCATTGGTTGATAAAGCTGGCGCGCCCTACTGACTGTATCGTGGCTTCGGGGGATAGAGCCGGACCAGCACAACCTTAGAAAATTAAAAATAATACTCGTAGTTTATTGAATAGACCAAAATTATATGAATCAAATAGGAATGGGGAGTTAGAAGAAATAGTCGTTTTAGGAGCTGTTGAAAATAATCCCAAAACGTCAACGCGAAATTTGAAAATATCAACAAGCTTACCAGAGCAAACGTTAGGAGGATTTTGAAAAAACACTAATTCAAGCCATACAGGACCAGAAGAGTTAACCAACTCGGAGGAGATTTTGAACGCCACATATGGCTTCTTGACAGTGATTCCTTGAAAGTTGAAGGTACGTGATTTTTCGTTAAATTGTTTTTGGATATTCGAAGATTATATGAGCAGTGCCAACATTTTCAACCGCTACAATGTTTATACTTGAGCACAACAAAATCCCCATTCTATCGTATAGTAGAGAAATCAAGGAAGATTTGGATTGGGTGTGTGGGCAGGTGTTTTTAGGGGTAGAATTATCGGACCGTTTATTTATAATGGCACTCTCATATCTCAGAGGTATTTGGAAATTTGAAGGCAAAATATTGAACTCAATTTTCATTGTTAACTACTGGTTCATTTTTCCGTACTCTTGCTGGTACGAGTCCAATGTTCTTGAAATATTGTATAATATTCTTGACAGTATTTGGCGATGGTTTCTTTTTTTTTTCGCAAATCGGGTCGCAAATGTATCGCATGTCCCTAAAATAACTTCATGATATTTTCTGTGAATAATTATTAAATTTGAATAATCTTCCCGGCATGATTTATTGTTGACTGTCGTTAACAAAATATTGAATAGTGAATATTTCAAAAACTACAACTTTTCTGTATATGTATCATCATACAAACTTGTTCTTATTTTCGATGCTAAATACAATTACATTATGAAAATGAAGGGTTTCTATTTGAAAAAATTCACTTTAGACGGTTTATTAAATTTCATCAATTTTTTTTTGACTACTCTGTATTGATAATTAACAGAATTTCATCTAGAGTCTGATTAATTTGGTTTTCCTCTACGAGCAACCTGACGAAAACATGATGATGAAGGTGAAATAAAGAAGTTGACACCTACTTCCAGTATAATCGGAAGTGCCGCCGTCTTAAAAAAATTTTAGCCAAATTGTCATTTCAGTACATCATCCCGAATTACCTCCCACACTCTGGGGGGTAATGGCGGATACCGAGTGGGGTAACCAGGGATACTATCTTATCAGAGGATAAATCACCATAAGTATCCATTCTCGATTTTTTTCCTTATTTCATTTACTGAAAATTTTAGATTCTTGATGCCTTTTTTATTTTCATCAACAACATTTTTTTTAATTTATTCTCTTCTTTCTTCTTTCTTTTCTGTTTTTTCCTCTAAAGCATCTTTCATGACTCTTCCTAGAAGTTTGCCTTGTTTTGAGTTGTGATATTTGAAGAACATTATTCGTCCAAATTTGCTATTTGAGCCTCAGGTGTTATGGTTCCTTTGTGATGAAGATCTGAATCACATATTTTACATTTCAAATAGGTTACCAAATTCGTGCAATGTACTGCAACCTTTTCAGTACATTGAACTGTTTGCAGTTCAAATATATAACAATTAGATAATAAGTGATGTGCAATCAGTTTTGTATAACCCCGATTCTGATGAGTTTATTAGTTTGCATGTACTATTTGATGTAAGATGTCAACTTTCGTAGGAATAAAACGGAACTCTTGGTAATGACTGGTTTTAATTAAACTACCTGGAAAACCGTAGTTATCTAAAACAAGTAGAATTGGTTTCTCAATAGATGGTTTTGAATATGAGATAAAATGATGTTACCAATCTACAAATAAGTTTTTATAAATCCATTCCGAATCGCTAACTGCCGCTACCATTTCAGCACTATTTATCTCTAAAGAAATGAAAAACGAGAAAAAATAATTCCTGGAGACACTGAATCCACAAACGACTGTTGTTGTTCCTCTTTCACCACTATAATCTTACCGACTTTCTTCTGGCCTTTTGGAGCTAGTATTCTAGAGTTCATCTGCAAATTAAAAATGCCGGTCTCATCAACATAACATAAGCGATTGGTATCAAACTGATGTTTCCGTTGTAGTGCTTTCAAGTTATTAAATAACATTTTTACTTCTGTTCCGTTAAAGGCGGCAATTCTATTGATAGAAGTAGGCTCAGGTCTACGCAGCGGAATATTGGGATTGGATTTCGACAAATGTGAAGGCTATTCTGCGGAGCATCTTAATAGTTGAACAATGAAATTGTTTACATCAATTTGAAATATGTTCCTCCAGTTCAGCATTTTGTTTTTCAGAAAATATTGCCTTTCTTCCAGTTCTTGGAGTTTTAATTGTTTCTTTTCAGGGGTGGTCATGTATTCTACTTTTTGGTACCGAATAAGTAGTAGCTGTCTTTCTCAGAGAAAGTGTCTTGGTTTTCTCAGCTTCAACGGATTTTTCCAAGTTCCCTAACTTATATACAGTCTCAGTATTTTTTTGGTAATGTCTTGACGTTTTGAATTAATATTTATCTATAACTCATAACGAATATCTAAAAAAAATATTTAGGGGTAACTACAGGCGTCTGTAATTACCCAAGTCAAATCGTCCGTCATTAGCCGACTTGTCCAGAAACACAATATATATTTTATTTAGGTTAGAACGATGCGGTGCACAACACAATTGCTTTGAAAAGTTGTTGAAAAATAAGTTTTTTTAGGAAAAAAATAGCATTCTGCTGTGGTTTTCGTACAGTAAGAAGCACACATTCAATTTTACACAAAAATAAAATGAAATAATAGCAAAGTCTTTAAGTTTACTTCCTTTGAATTGTGAGCGTGTCGTGATATAAGATTGTGTGTTTGTTTGAAGAAACAGAAACTTTGAACTATAGAATTGGGATGGATCTTGTTTGAAGTACCTCTTCTAACAGGTAATGTAATCAATAGGAAAAAAGGGTTTGAATTTTTCACAATGTTCCATAACATTTCACAGAATTGGAGATTGTTTGGGATTGTTCCGCAATATGTTTTGAAAAACTAAGTTTTGGTAAATGTTTTGAAATATGCTTTTTCCATCAACCAGCTATCGCACCTCTACGAACGACAACCCTCAGAAGTCTAAACTTGCGAGCTAAGGACCAACGAGGTCTCACCTTTCGACGTGTGATTCCTAACACTGGTTGAACGATACCAAGTGAAAATTGAGCGTTCAGCCTGCGACTTGAACCATCGACCCAGACATTGGCACCCATGTCGATCCGCTCGGCTACCGACCGGCCGGGGCGCGGCGATCAGTTGCGAGGGTTTGATACTTCCAAACAAATTCGAATTGAAATGAAAGTTCAACTCGTGATTACGAAAATCTCACATCGATTTTATAAAATAATTTGAAGCACGTGACGAACCGATACCAAAAGCGTGATAAAAAAATGTCAATTGCGTTTTTACGAACTTGAGGTCGTATTTTTGTTTTGGTTAACAGATATTTACCAATTTCAAAATTATTATTAATAGTTGCAAAAGCACACCTTTCAGATAAAGTCTGAAACTTATTCCTAAATAGAGTGTATTGGACCACTACATCAAACCATTTCTTCGATCGTTCCTTCAGATAATAACGGGAGTCTTCTACGAGGATGAAAATATGTACGCATAATGAAGTATGTTTGCCACACTTTCGAAATCGTGTCGAGTTACTGATAATGAATGAAATGATCTTGAATATATCTGACTGCTGATATATTCGGCAAATCATTCCTACAGATAATATCGGTTTGTTTTTCTGAAAGACGCAAGAGTTCGATACTTCCAAACACATTCAATTTGAATTCCAAGTTGGTTTCAGGTTGAACACGAATATTCCACCGAATTTATCGTGATCACGCAAATATAATATCGATTTTATGAAACGATGACAAATTTACTTGAACTAAACATGCTGATCAGCTATTCTGAGGCACATACATATTTCATTCTCCCAAGGTAGAGTGGAAATATTTTTCTGATATAATACACCTGAGAAATGACAAAATGAGATCTCATATTCCTGACGGCTTTCGAGTCAACACTAGAATGAAAAATTATTTTGATGCTTTTTCATAACTGATGCCTAATCTGCTCAGGAGAATTTTGAATTTCAACAGGTAAAAACGTTCAGTGAGAGTCTCATTATTTTGGACTTCCATTATCTAATATGATATAATATGATTTGAAATTCCTTGAAGAATAAAATACAAAATTGAAATGAATAGCTGAAAATAACAAATATATCAAGCAAAAAACCTGAAGTGAAATGGCATTACAATGAAATGAAAATGAAGCAAGAAATTGAAAATTGAACAATTGAAAAAAACTGAAAATTGAAAGATTTTAAGCCAAGTTACTTCATAACGTTTGGATTATCAGTATCCACAATCGTCTTCCAGTGATGAGAGATTTCAAAAATTGTCTATGGTGATTTTATATCTAGCATTTCTGTATATCTTATTGTAAAGTTAAGTGATGAAATTTTTCCATCTATTTTCTGAAAAACAAAATCAGATAACAGAAATTGACAATTATAGGCAGATTTCGTTGATTTCCTCCTTTTCAAAACTCTTTGAGAAAATAATAGGTAAGAGAATTTTTATGTATATTGAACAAAATTACCTATTCTGCAATAATCAACATAGTTTTAGGAAGAGTAAATCAATTGAATCTGCATCGTACCAACTATTGAACTATATTGAAAAAATACTGGTAATGTAATCAAAAAATAAATAGATAAGTACTTTTTGATCATTCCCATATTGATTTCAATTCAAGAGCCACCGGTAGACAGCTGTTTCAGCCTATTGGGCATCGTCAGTACCTGGAATGCCATCCGATGGCATTCCAGGTTAGCTTCCCAAATTTCTGCTACCCCAGTTGTCGGTTGATTGGTCAAACCACCAACACTGACATAAAAACTTGGCAAGTTGACTTTGGTGTCACACCAATAGGTGGTTCCACTTATGTTACGCTTGCGTTTACGCAGCTATTTTCATCAAGCACTTTCTTGGTTTTTCTCATTTTGTTTTGACATTACAAATTATTTCGCTGCGAATTAATCGTTATATTTATCAGTGTTTCTGGTTGATGATCAGCAATAAAACCAGTGCTCGTCGCTCGTAACAGTGTAGTGCGTTAGTTATTGTGTGCAAGTACCCTCCGGATTTCTGGTGAGTATCATCGCCCGCCCTTGGAAATAAAAGGAGTGAGTTAAGTTAAAAGCAGTATGGAGGAACTGCTTGACAGCCTGATGGCCAGGGACAGGGGTGAAGTAATTACTCTTATGGTATTATTACTTGACCGCTTGGGCCTGAGTCCATCAGAGCTGCTAAGAGGCAGTCCTGGGGCGGTAGTTCGAACGCCCTCTGCCCCCCCACCAGGGGTCAGGGAGCTTCTCGAGCCCGTCACAGATAACATCCCCTGAAGATTTTTCTGTTAACACTACATCTACACAGCCAGATATCAAAGTAGATAAGACCGAGCCGCAAGAACCGGCTAATAAAAAACGACGTCTCCCAGAGAAGTTTCTTCCTCTGCCTTCAAAGTCCGCTGCTCCGACTATTGCTGAAAACACCGGCACAAAACCTAAAAGAGTAGCCAGAAAGACTAAGCCACGTAGTGAAGCTAGACACAGCGCTTATGAGTCGGAGCTATCGACTACAGAATCCTCCGTAGAAGGAGATCACGGAATGTCAGTCGACGAGTTCGATAACAAATCAGAAAATTCATTTTCAACTATACAAGGTGGCCCAAGACAGCCACCACCAGAAAATCATGATCTTAATCAGGTTGGAAACTCCAACGATTTGGGAAACATCTCCCATCCCCCTCCGCGTTCTGAAGCGCCCCAAAGCGCTAAGAAAAAATGCGTTCCCCCGATTGTCGTTCGCCAGAAGGACAAGTAGGTTCAATTTACCAAATTAGCTACCTTTCATAAGGTAAATTACTCGAAAGCGGTGAACCTGGCCGACGGCATCAAGGCTCAACCTTCGACGATCGAGGACTATAGAAATATGTCCAAACTCCTGGTGAGGGAAAAAATCCCTCATCATACGTACACCCTACCTGAAGACAGGCAACTCAGAGCCGTCTTCAGAGGATTCCCAGAACACCTGGAGACCGCGGACATCGAGGATGCCTTGGTGGAGAAGGGGTTTTCAACCAACATCAGTCTCTAGAAAAATGCGTGGAAACCGCCCTCTTCCTCTGGTTTTGATTCAAGTGAGCCAAAATCAGAAGAATGTTTACGACGAACGGGAACTCCTTAATGTTAAAATTAAGGTCGATCCCCAAGACCAGAGGACACTGGTCGGGCAGTGTCATCGATGTCAGCGGTTTGGACATAGTCAGAGGAACTGCTTGGCCATCCCTATCTGTGTCAAGTGCGCCGGCAGACACCTTTCAGGTGAATGCAAAAAACCTAGGGCAGAACCTCCTAAATGCAATAACTGCAAGGGGTGCATAGTGCGAACTACCGAGGTTGTCCTGAGTTGCCCAAGGTTCGCAGGAGGACCAAGGTAGCAGCAAATGCCCCCCAAAAGGCATCCACACCTGGGAGACGTCCTGCCGGAGCATCTGGCACGCGCCCAGGGATGAGTTATGCAGGAGCGGCTAAGAGCGGCAACACCTCCGCTAAGCCGACTACAGCATCAAATGGTCCTAGTTCGTCGAAGGTTAATGACATCTGCTCCGCTCTGGACCAGATGAAGAAACTTTTCATCCAGTTCTACGTACTCGAGAAAATGTTTACGGTGAACACCAGCGTGATAACTGAAATCTGTTAATGACTAGACAACTAATATTGCCTAGCTCTCTTAAGGTCGTATTTTGGAATGCCAATAACATCTCAAAAAAAAACTCGATTTTGAAAATTTCCTAATAGCGCAGAACATCGATGTTGCACTTGTGCAGGAAACCCACCTGCGCAACGAGCCTTTTGGTATCCCAAACTACCGTTTCTACCATAGAGAACGAGTTGGACGTGCTGGAGGAGTTGGCATTTTTGTCAAACGTAATCTTCCTCACGTACAATTCGACATTGACTCGGATCAGTTAAACGGCACGGAAGCCGTGGGCGTTGAACTCCAACTGAGAAGAGGTCGTCATGGACTAATCTCAGTTTACAACCCTCCGCGGAATCGTCTACTCCCAGAATCACTGGATGAACTGCTGTTCAATCGAGGACCGCCTGCCCAGTACTGACGATGCCCAATAGGCTGAAACAGCTGTCTACCGGTGGCTCTTAAATTGAAGTCAATATGGGAATGATAAAAAAGTACCTATCTATTTATTTTTTGATTTTCATGTAATAAACCATCGTTAAATGATACTTTATATGTGGGTCCAAAGTTACAAAATGTCAAATTACTTCTACGTTTTCGGTTACATTCGTATGTATTCACATGTGATATCGAAAAAATGTACCGAATGATTTGGTTAGCAGAAGAACATCATAAATTTCAGAGAATCCTGTGGCGATTTTCAGATTACCAGCTCAATACTGTTACATTTGGAGTTGCTTCTTCACCGTACTTGGCAATACGTACCCTGCATCAGCTGGCAAATGACTATTCAGAATATCCTCTGACTTCAGAAGTTTTGAAGCATTCAATATATATTGATGATATTTTGAATGGTCATAATTCATTAAAAATCTGCAGTACGATTATAGCGAAAAATTGAAATAAAGAAATGAAAATGAAAATAAAAATAAAAAAGTTAAGAGATTCCAAGCCACGTTAGTCCACGACTTTTCGATTGTTAGTATCTACAATCATCTTCGGGTGATGACTGTACTGATTCCTCCGAGAGATTCAATTAGAAAGTGCTACATTTCGGAGTTTGTAAAAAAAAACAATTCGGAGAAGTACTATGTTATTTATTAGGAAAATAAACATATAAAAATTGAACTAAACAACTATTACAACAATTGTTCAAAGTGGGTTATCTTCCACCCAGATGTGGTTGTTATAGAAGTTCATGATACCATTTCTTGAAAAATTATCCTCATCTGTGAAGAGGATTTTTGATAAAATTTTCAGATGTTGTTCGACTTTTCGTTGAAGCCCTTGAGCAAATTCGATACATGATTGGAAATTACGTAGAGTAAGTGCCTGGACACGCTGAAGATGATATAATTGCTATTCCTTTAAAATTCTGTAAATTGTCATGTGACTCACATTTAAAGTTTGACCAATTTTTCTTGTACTTGTCTCAGGATGTTCACTAATTTCTTCGAGAACCGCCTCCTCCAATTCTACAGTTCTTGTAGTCCGTGGCCGTCCTACTGCAGAATGTGTTTCAAAGCTTCCAGATTCGGAAAGTCGCCGGAAAAGATTCGCAAGTGTCGCTACACAAGGAGTCACGTGTTGGGGATACCTTTCCTGATAGATGAGTCTGGCCTCGCTTGAATTTCCGTCAGCCAAGCCGTATGCAAAAACCATATCAGCCATTTCAGCATTCATAAAGTCGGGCATAGTACCAGAAAATCACTTCATAAACTCCGAACTGTGAATTTGTCGATCAATAGGTAAAAATGTGACAGTGAACTTTTATTTTTATAAACAAACTTTCATAGCCTACTCGATTTAACTTGCAAGCGAAGAGTGACAAAAATTATTGAATGGCTTTAAAGTAATAAGCATCGATATCGAAAATTGTAAATGTCTCGGAAATGATCACCTCCAGCGTTGTTGAGGAGATGTACCTTTTTTTACTTGGAAAAGGTGTGGCAATTAGGTTTTTTAATGAAAAGTACCAGAAGTTTACTGTCACAAAAGTTAGGGCAATTTGAAAAAAAAAATGACAGCACACGCAGCGCCCTTCAAATGTTACACGAAGATTAATACGAAAATATGATTTCCCACGTCAAAAAATCCCCGGGTACCGAATTTCGAACAAATAACTTATTTTTTGCAAGAGTTATTTTCAAAAAGCGAACAAAAAAATTCAATTTCAACACCCCGTATCTCCGAAACGAAAGATTTTCGGACACAAGTTCATATAGACTTTTTTTCTTAAAATTGTCTCAGTAATACGTCACTTGAATATTTTAACGTACTTATGTTACACCCTGTATATCATTCACATGATTGCTACACAACATACTGAATGAAAGAGGTAAAACTTACATGGAACACTGTCATCCTCACTGGTGGACATCCGATGTTCCGGCATAAGACACTTGTCTTATCGCTTCTTCAGCACCATATCTGGATAACATTATAGGATGAAGACTTAATTCATTCACAAAATTACGACTTAATGTCATGAATGGGTTCAATCTACTCATGTGATAGATGACAGTACCTTCATTTTCAAAATATGAGATGCCATTGACAGATCATCTTGAATTAGCTGATCCTAATTTCAATAAAAAATCTCGCATAGATTTATTATTAGGTAATGACATTTTTCCTTACATTCTGAAAGAGGAAAAAGTTTCATTGGGGGAAAATAAACCGGTTTATCTGAATACAGTTTTTGGATGGATTGTTATGGGTGAAGTACCTCAAATATCTGCTAAATGTGATACTATCAAAGTTAATTCATTTTTTACTAAAGTATCAAATCCAACATTGGACAATATATTACAGAAATTTTGGACTTTAGAGGAGGTTCCCGATATTAAGGTCATTTCGTCTGAAGATAGATTTTGTGAAAATTATTTTATCAAAACTACTACTCGCTACCCTGACGGCAAGTATGTAGTTTCCCTGCCCTTCAAATCAACAAATCTGGATTTTGGAAATACCCGAGAGATTGCTTTACGGCGTTTTCTTTCTTTGGAAAAACGTCTATCTCAGGATAAAAAATTATGTCTTTCGTATTCAAATGTTTTGAGTGATTATTTACAAAAAGGTCATCTCATCAAAGTACCACCTCCTCCGGTAACTGAATTGACTGATTATTTTTACATCCCTCATCACGCTGTCATAAAAAATTAATCTTCGACCACTCCTCTTAGAGTTGTTTTCGATGCATCTAGTCATTCCGCAAATAAACCATTGTTAAATGATACTTCATATGTGGGTAATGACATATTCATTCCCTTATTTGATTAAATCCCAGCTATAGGAATCTTGTTTGAATTGAAAGTGGTAAATTTTATTGTTTGAATTGAATGGAGTGAATTTTAAGGGAAGATAAATCTGATATAAGAAACGTTTTGGCTTTCTACTTATCCATCATACTGAAAAATGTGTGAATCTTTCAAGTTAATCAATTTCAAATGAGTAACACCATACAATGATGTGTAGATCATAGAAAGACGTAACTTTCAGATAAAAACTGCAAGAAAAACTCTCTCGAAACAGATACTTCCATATTAACATTGAATTACACGAAAAAAAATACTTTCAAAATGACTACTTTCATGTATATGAACATCGAACACTTTTTTCTATTCAGTATATATTCCGAACATTCGTTATGGAATTGAATCAGATATCATTCACAGGATTGTATATGGAAGAGATGGTATATGCTGGTCCCACCTGGTAACGCCCGGTAAGATACTATTGCAACCAGAGGTGAAATAGCTTCCCAATCAGATCTCTGGGTAGTGGCTGATTGGAGGACATCATCCTGCAAAAGTTTTATGAAAACCATTATTTCTGAGTTATCAGGCTCTTTTTAACATCAGTCCGCAGGAAAATAGCATGGTAACCGCAGTTGCTAAGAGGCCCACTAGCAACTTCAAAATCGATTTCTGCAACATCAGAGGACTCAACTCAAATATTAACTGAGTGCACCAACCTCTACCAACAAATAGTCCTCATATTCTTACACTCACAGTGCTTCAATAAGCCCTATCAATTTTCTCTATCCCGGCTATGATTTCCACTTCCGATTCAGACGTAACTTTGGAATATAATTTTTATCAGAAGCGATCTCTCCTGTCAACGAGAGGAAATGCTGAAACCCCAAAACTTTGATGTTATGTGCCACAGAAATTCACTAAATTCATAAGCTGCGTTTATTGACTTCAATGTCCATGATGTCCATGATGATTCAAATATCAAGGTCGCGAAGCTGAAGCTTTTGCAATAAGCAGCAGACTCCAACCAGGATTCCTGTCCGTGATGGAGAATATGATAGTCATCTGGATCTATACCCAACAACCAATCCATAAATTAACACAGTCACCAAAAGGTCTCCATTGGGATCTTCTAACTACAAACTCATTTCAGTGTTGACTGAATTACCGATAAATGTGGGGGAACAATCTAAGCCGCGCAGAGTTGGGCATTACAGATCTGCTGAGTGGAAAGATCATCAAGACTATTTGCGCAATTTCCCCTGGATATATGTTTGTTCCAGCTCTAATTATCCATCAACGTGTGCTTCTGAAGTCGCGAAAGTTATTCTATCATCCATCGATGCCTACACTCCTTTTTCAATGAAACGAACTTCTAACGGCAAACCTTGATTCAACAAAGATGGCGAGCAAGCTGTCTTCTCCAAAAATATCGCCTACCGGCAGTGACGCAAAAATCCCAGTGCCGAAGATCGAACTAGGTTTATTAATGTTAGCAACAACTGCAAACTTTGAATAAATGAAAGCAAAGAATTTCGCAACCAGAGAATCAGGGACACACTCCTTGCCAATCCCAACAGGTCTAGATCCTTCTGGTCGGTATCTAAAGCTGTTAATCAAAACTTTACAAAATCCACAATTTCATCACTAACACAAATGGATGGTTAAATTGCAAATTACTAGCTGAACAATTTGCGTCCCACTCCACAGTCGATTATCTGGGCCCGTCATTTACTTAAGAGGTGCGCCAATGAACTCGCACCAGTATTTTGCAGACCTGTATTACAGAAAAGGGGTTTTTCCTTCTTGTTGGAAGATTGTTCGCGTTCAGCCTATTTCCCAAAAAAGGCAAGAAAAATCTTCCAAATAACTATAGACGAGTCGCTTTGATATCAATGATATCAAAAATCATAAATGAAGCCGGGAATCACCGTATCCTCAATTATTTGGGAGGCTCCAACATCTTGAGCGATCATCAATATGGCTTTCGGAAACAAAGACCAACAGGCGACGTTCTATTGTAAATCATCCATATTTGGAATATCGCAATCGAGAAACCTGAAGAGTCAAGATCTGTTGCGCTTGATATTACTACGGCCTTTGACCTTGTGTGGCATGAGGCTTTTTTGCCCAAAGTTCGATGCTATGGCTTGTAGAATCATTTTTGTGTATGGCTCTCCAGCTTCCTGAGAAAACGTTCCCTGCAAGTGGCCGTCGATGCATATCTCTCGAAAACTATCAACGCTGGTGTTCCCCAGGAATTCATATTGTCTTCAACCCTCTTTATATTGTATATTAACCACTTAGTTTGCAATTGATTTTTTTATTCGTACTTTTACGCAAAGTTTGAGATCAAAACAAATCTCAGTGGTGAATCTGCGTCCCTATTTCATACACCGCTTAAAAAACGTTCAATAATTATGTCAGCAATCCATTTTATTTTATTGATTTTTTAGGATTTTCAAATCATTTTATATCATATTAGAAAATGGAAGTGCGAACTAGTGAAATTCACCATGAAACTTCGTCAACTACCTTCAAATAAACTATCTATTATCCCTTATCATTCTGAGTATTTGATGAAAGATGAAATGAATGTTCCTGAAATTACAAAAACTTTGACTAAGCAATCTTTACTGCGCGATTTGCCATACTGTGAAAGAAATTCGTTAGATTAGTCAAACTTTATTCAGTACTACACTGATTCAAATAAACTTGTGGCTATACTGAACGAAAAAATCAGATAATGTTATCAAAATGCCTCAGAGGCCTATTTTACTATACTCATATGAACTTTTATGTAAACTACCAACGTCATACAAATTATCTTGTATGAATCATATTTTAATAGTAAATGAACCTCAATTTAAACTGGTAGATGATAAAGCCGATACTGCATCTCATGTTCAAACATTGAAATTTGACAACTCCTATAGGAGTGGTGCGAAATGACTGTCGAAAGGAGTGCTTCCACGGCAACGAGTAACATAATGGGAATTATGTTGCCAAGAAATGCGTATGTTGTGTTGAAGATAGTCATTTATTGGGAAAAGACATGTTTTGGCCTTCTATTTCTCCATTTTCATACAAAAAAGTGTGAATCTCCCAAAAAATGGAAGAAATAAAATGATTCCAAAATAAACTCTTCACAAAGATCATAGGATCATATGAAGGAGTAACTTTCAGACACAAACCAGAAGAAAACCCCAGTCGACACAACTACTCTCATATAAACAGTAAATTACACGAAAGAAAACAACTACTTTTATATGAAAATTGAATTATACAACCACTTTTTCCTATTCAGTTTGTAATCCAAACATTCGTTAAGGAATTGAATCAGATATAATTCACAGGATTGCACAGTAGGAGACAAAAACCTTTCTTTCCCAAAAACTAATCTCTCCTAAACATATACCTACCTCTTTTAAATTGGAGAAGATTCCTTTGGTACAAGAATATAATTACATACTGTCATCGAGGAAATGAGTAGATTTAACTCATTCGTTACATAAAGTCGTAATTTTTTGAATGAATCGAGTACTTCATCTTGTCATGTTGTCCAGATTGGTATCTTTTTCTCTTGCCTCGTTGCGTGTTCTGGAACAAATTCAACAGTTTTTTTTGTATTTAAATGACGAAGATGTTGAAATATCTTTTTCAATTCACATTTGAATGGTGTATTCTTTGGAATTGAGCCTGCGCAAATACTGCTAACTGACCCTCATTGACTGATGTCAAACGAATCGATTTCCGTTGTTTACACTAGCCTTCACGCATATTTCCTTGGAATTTCACCCACATTTGGTACGTTTACATATTGAACAGAAATTATTGTAGTCGGAAGTACAAAATTTGTTTTTCAGCATCGTTGACGAGGTTGAGGCTGGAACACATTGTCTTGAATGTGTAAATTATTCAACTGCTTGAGAACCATTTTATTTTTCTCATATAACTGAATATCATTACTTATTTGTTGGACACGTCTCTCAAATTCCTTTACTCCACGTCTGTATTCTCTGAATGACATTATGATACTAATTTTTGTTTACCAACGACGTACGGAACATCGTTTTCCTTCGAAACTTATGCAAAATAACGTTTTTTGAAATGTCATTGTCGAATATTTCGCCCCCCCATTGCCCGCACGTTGAGTCCATAACGCTTAACCTCTCGTCACTTTTGGATCTCCTCTCTCATCTGATGATGCTAACTTGTTTAACAAAGATACGAGACGAAGTGCCCTTTTGGCATGTTGAAATGCTAGACTTCTGTTAAACTGACATGTTTTTCCTTAAATATATTTTGAGACACCCTGTACACTTCGACGTCATATTTGTTTTCAATGATGTATTTTGAGACACCCCGTATACAATGACGGATCGCAGGTTGGGTTGTCATATTTTTTTCTTAAATCTGATTCATTGTTATAAAATATATCATTTTCGCGCTGCAACACCTGCTTGCACTAGCAACCGGTAAATTTCGATACCATGTCCATCTCTCTTTGCATCGATTACGTCACACGCGTCTCTCGCTCTTACACACACATACACATCTATCCCAAATTTGCGTATATTTTCCTATCTTCAATATGATAATGACGATTACCTTCTACGGAAATAAAAAAAAAAATGCTGTCTAGTATAATGAATGAGTCAATTTCGGTCCCGATAAATCTAACGCTATTGATACCAAACATTCGCAGTTACCTTCAAAATCTCACGTTGGTGTAGAGGCTAAGGACAATGTCTACCGCGCGGACGATCCAGGTTCGAATCTCGTAACTATAAACTTTTTTTCAATTAAAATCACGTGACAAGGGGGCCTGAGCGCTGATGCGGAATCCCAAGGGGGCCGAGGGCGGAGTAATAAGGGAGCTGATACGTTAGGTGGAGTACCAAGGGGGCCGAGGGGCGAAGTTCCACGCTTGAATCGCTACGATACTCGTTCCATCCTGCGTTGATGACGTCACACGTTTCCCCCACTCCTGTTTGAACCAAAAATTGCAAAAAGTTTAGCTCCATAAGAAAATACATGGGATTGTGTGCTCGTTCCCGCCTTGTTAATCTACTGATTTGAATTTCTGCTCTATGCGCGATAGCTGATTGGTTGACTGAATGACGGTAAAAGTGGAAAAGTGGAGGTGGTCTGAAGTGGGCTTTGAAGGCTGAGGCTCAGTTTACACATAATGGACGTCTGGCAGAGACGAGGCGCTGACCTTTACTCCTTTCGTGTGAAGTGGGCCTGAGGTCCAAAAAGGACCAGAATGAAGCGCCATAAGAAAATACATGGGATTTTGAGCTGGAATTCCTGCAGTATAATTACTATTTCTCGCTCTCAATCCTTCACAGCGATTTGAATTTGCCAAAAAAAAGGATGGTGCATCAATTGCCTTCGCAAAGGGCATCGTCCATCTCAGTGTATGTCTACTAATTGTCGCAACTGTCAACTAAAACACCTCACTCTTTTGCATTTTCATTCACGAAATAATAACAAATGAAATATTCACAACAATCCCAATAATAATCATAATTATAATCGTAATAGTATTCATAACCACAATAATAACGTGACTAATAACTGTAACACATCTGATGAATTAAATCGTAATAATCGCAACAAAAACTACGCTAACTCTAATAATAACAACAATTATAAAATTTTGCTTGTTTCATGTTATGCAAAATGATACTGGTTTGCTTATAGACTGATCGAGTTAGGGGTATCTTATACTTATCAAGCCTAATCGGTCCCAAAATCTCCTTATATTAGCAGAAAAAAGAATAATTCGAAAAGCAAGAATTCAAATTGGCTGCGTGTCTGTTGACCAATAAAATTGATCGTATCTAGAGCAGAGTTACCAAGTGTATTGGTTTTTACTATCCAATCACAGATCTGATGATCCAATTTGACAGACGCCATTTTTGTTGTCAACTTGGTGTGAATACAACTGTTACAATTATATAATTACAGAACGTTTTTTTGTAAAAGGTAGGTCTTGGCGGGTACCTATTTTACTGCATATTCCGTGTCATTAGATTACATTCCGAAAAATATTTTTTCAGGTTATTTTTGGATTAATATGTTCTGGAGTGATTCTACATTTCACTGTACATATTTTTGCTCTTCTTTTCGGCCACCATACTGCTCTTTGGTCGAGATAAAATAAAAATAAAATCAAAACTTTCCATCCTTCGATAAAAGACAAAGTCTGAAATGAATGTCATATCAATAAAAGGGACCTACTAAATATACCACCTACCGTCACAATTTTTCATTCTTCATTTCGGTACCAAAGTATTACAAATTTTTCAAGTAATTTATTTTATTAGGGTTCATGAGCATTCGAAAACCATTTGAAAATACAGCTCGTTTAATTCTATTTAGAATTATATTTAGATATAACTTGTACTAAATCATTTATCAAGGCAAATATTATTGTCCATTTTTTTGCTCAATTCGTGGATTCGAGCGATCTTGATGTATATGTATTTGTTTGCTGGCTTTATTCTTAAAAAAAAAATTAATGAATAATCACAGAAAATTTCAATTGATCGTTAATTTTCTCAAGAAAATGGAGTACCCATATCACAATTCATTGGTTTATTCGGCATTGAAAATGTATGTCATATCGGATCCATTCTGCTTGTTTCTGCAACATTTAGTTTTTCTTAGCTGACAGCTCGCGTAGGAACAATTTGTTTTTTCATCGAGTTTAGTTTGTGTATGATTTGAAAGTGTTTTAGAGATATATTCGAATATTAATATTCTTGTGCTGTTTTTGATTGTGCGGAAAGTCACAAGAAAACAGAAAGCGCATTGGTTCATAAGTGAGTTATTTCATATAATGAGTTTAGGTTCCCAAAGGATGAAATGATGAAAAAAAAAAATTGGGTGAAAGTATTGAAAAGAAAGAACTACAATCTGTTTAAAAAAAATCTGTTCAAAATCTGTTTTTTTCGTTAATCAGCTGTCTCCCCCATACGAACGACAACTTTCAGAAGTTGAAAAACTTGTGCGAGGACTAACGCACACACCTTTTAAGGTGTGATTTCTAACACAATCCTACTACTCTTCCAAGACTTCATAGAAATCATTTAAAAAGCGAGCCTATAACGCTTGAATTTACTAGCTATATTAGAAAGAATTAGAAAGAAAAGAATTCGAATTAGGATAAATTAGAGTTGTACAGATTGAGGATTGTAGGATAAATTGAATATTTGAAATGATTCTTTAACACACTTTGCTATATTTTTCGATTTTCATAAATGTATATTATTAAATAATGCATAGAATCATAGTTAAGGTGAATATTTTGTGATCTATCGACTTTGTGTACTGATTTTAGATATAGAACTTATTTGCAAACATGATTTTTCGTATACATTTTATTCCATTTGGAGAATTTTCCATCGATTGAAACGTTAACGGGTTCATATACATTTCCATAATTAAATTGTTAATTATAGGATTCGTAAATTTTACGATTTGGCAATTTTGATTATTTCTATTGTTCCTATTGGTCAATCGAACAAAAAGCGGAAATAGGGCCGTGACGTCATCACTATACCACATTCAATTTTTAATAATTAATTACGGGAAAGCTACGGTACTCAGAGAGATGAAACAAAGTGCACTGTTTTTCAATTTAAAATTTCTATCAAGTGAACGATTAACCAAAAATCATGAAACAAGCTCATCAGACCAATCCAACCCATTGTCAAAATCAACGTGAAAGCACTTTCAACTCTCCTGAGAGTTCAAACACAAATCTCGCCTCGTCTTCAAGTGTGAATATGCACGTGCAGGTTTTTTCTGATAGTCTAGGATCCCGCTGCAGAATCACTACGTCCATAGCGTTGTTAACCAAACTCAGATTTTTACATACATTCATGAATAGGAGAATACATTTACAGGGTGCCAGTCAAAATGTGGCCACAAATTCATTTAATTAAAAGAAGCGAACCACACGACTGAAGTAAATCTTCTTCAGTTTCATCTATATGTATGTATGTACTTACAACGGCTACATCGGAGAAACCAAATAAAGTAAAATTTGAAAACAAATTTTATAATAATTGAGTGAATATAAAATAAAAAAATGGAACCAACGGAAGAATTATCTCCAAATTCGGTTTTTCATTGTCAAACATAACTGAAAAATTTCAGATAAGTTTCCACCTAGGTGAAGTATACTACAAAGATCGAATCTAGGTCCACTCTCCGATGATTTTAAACTCTTCAAATGAGTCCGAACAGTCCAAGACTGCACATATCAGCAAGAGAATATTAATAACATTGGAGTTTGAAGAATAGATGTGAGAGTTTTATTGTATTGTCGCAACTCAGTACTCGCTTTGCTCATCACGAGACGATTTATCGCTGTTTCAACCAACGTTCTTTCNTTTGAAATATAACGACATATGCTATAAAAATACATTGCCAATTTGTAGCCAATCGTGTAGCTGATATACAAAGGCTAACCGAAAACTGTCATTAGCGACATCTGTTCTCTAAAGAAAATCCCGCAGATCTAGTCTAACGCGGACAATTGCCCTCTGAATTTGTTACTAGTTCAATATGGCCTAACGGCCCCTCTTGGTTATTACAGGACAAAGACGAATGGCCAAAAGTCGCATTATCTAAAATTACTATTCCCGAACTTAAAGCCGTAGCGAATGATCCTTTTACTTGCATGAGCATCTCAATAATAATAATAATAATGATATTTATTTACTAATGAATCAATACATACACTTTCAATTCAATATCAAAGAATGCAAGTAAACAAACACAGAGAAAATCCACAAAGGCTAACCTGCGCGTGGATCGCTGAAGTTGTTATACAATGAATTATAAAATAAGTAACTAGTTATTTGTAAATATACGGGGTGTAACATAAGTACGTTGAAATATTCAAGTGACGTATTCTTGAGATAATTTTGAGATAAAATGTCAATATGAACTTGTGTCCGAAAATGCTTCGTTTCGGATCGCTGAAGTTGTTATACAATGAATTATAAAATAAGTAACTAGTTATTTGTAAATATACAGGGTGTAACATAAGTACGTTGAAATATTCAAGTGACGTATTCCTGAGATAATTTTGAGATAAAATGTCAATATGAACTTGTGTCCGAAAATGCTTCGTTTCGGAGATACGGGGTGTTGAAATTGATTTTTTTTGTTCCCCAAAAAATAAGTTATTTCCACGAAGTTCGGTACCCGGGGTTTTTTGATGTGGGANGCTTTTTTTTTGATAGTGTCAACTTCTAAATATAATACTTTAACCAGGTTATTCGTTGACCCTTCGATGTTGTCAATTCTCTGACTCAAATTCTTGTTAACTTCTTTCGGGAGTATATAAACGTATTTCATTGACACTTCTGTTTCCGATTCATCCATAGTGGAGAGTATTGTTCTGTGTACGCCACTGGCACTGGATTTATTCTGATGTCCACAAAAAACCTTGCTTGGATCGGCTTTTTTCACTTCACTTCACAGAATGGTAATCGTTTCTATTTATATCGATTTTGACTCTAGTTTGATATAAATTTCAACTATTCATTATATATTCTCACTCTGAAAATAATTATTTTGCTGAGCTTGACGATAGTCGTGCACATACGGAAAGAGTTTCCATTTGTTGAATATTTCAGTTCTTTTCGTAAACTGAAATGCGTTTTGTACACAATACAAAACAAAAAACCCTCAAATACTCAGGAGCATTGAGTCCAACAGAAATTTCTGCAGCTCACAACGTTATTATGCGATTCACACAATCGTCATTCGTCAAATCGTCAAAAGAAATCAATTTCCTTAAGAAAAATCAATCTCTACCGGACTCTAGCAAATTTTTTCCTTCAAATCCATATCTAGATGATGAAGGAATATTGAGAGTAGGCGGTAGACTTCGTCGGTCCCCCTTGCTCTTGGATCACCTTCACCCTATACTTTTGTCTGCTCATCACCATATCACCCGGCTTATCATACGCATGCTGGGGCTCAAACAACCTTATATTCAGTTCGCCAAACTTATTGGCCGCTTAACGGGCGAAATAGCTCAAGAAAGGTTATCTATCCTAGCTGATCATGAGCCAGGTCCTCTACCTGATTACCGCGTTATGCCTTCGCGAACTTTTCTGAAAACGGGAGTCGACTACTGCGGCCCACTGTATATTGAAAAGAATCGATTCCGTAATCCGAATAAACTCAAGGTCTACGTTGCAGTTTATATTTGCATGGTCACTGAAGCTATCCAATTATATTTTTTTTTCGATCTTACTAAGAAAACTTTCTTGGCTAGTATTGATCGCTTCTTTGCTAAGAGAGTAGTCTTTCGAAATCCTTTCTGACGGCACTAACTTTGTCGGCGCTGACCGTGAGTTGCAAGCCTTAATCAATTTAGCTGATTATCAAACCGCTTTGAAGCAACATATTCATAATGAAAGAATCACTTGGCATTTCATACCACCCAGAGCTCCTCATTTTGAAGGACTTTGGGAAACTGCAGTCAAATCATTCAAAATATATCCACTTCGCACTGTCGGAGATACATTGCTTACATATGAACAATTAGAAATCTATATAATCGAGAAAGAAGCAATATTGAACTCTCGTCCTTGATCCCCTTTATCATCGGATCCCAACGACCTTTTGCCTTTGACTGCCGGCCACTTCCTCACTGGCGCTCCATTGACAAAATATCTAGAGGCTGACTTCACTGACACTCTATCCAACCGATTGTCTGCCTGAAAACATGTGCCGAAATCAAAACAGCATTTTTGGGATCGCTGGCATAAGGAATATCTAAATAACCTTATTAGCTCGCATCAACGTTCTAAATCCACTAGCACGTTGATTTAGAACGTTAATATTGTAATCTATAAATAGCTAGATTTTCAATTCCTTGATTGTTTCTTGTGTCTCTTATCTTTGGACTTACCCACTATTATGACCTTTTCTACCTATGTTAATCTGAGTCTCCCCACAATGACCAAGCTGAACCGCCTCTCTAACTACCGATGTGGAACATTGCATTTTGTAAAATCATTTCATTTCAAACTTTGTAAGAGTATAGTTAGGATAAAACATTGTCTTGTCACTTGAATATTTTATTGTACTTATGTTACACCCTGTAAATACTAATTGAAGCACAGTCATATATATATAATTGATATGCTGAATGTAATTTATAATTTTACAAATGATACACAAGTGTAGGTACGATTTTAGAACATGGATACATTTCAATTTGCATTTTTGAGGTCTATCAAGCAGTTTATCTCATTTCTTGGTTTCATATTGATCCATTTCTTGGCTTCCCGCTTAAATAGGGATAGTGAATTGGGATTCTTAATTTCAGTTGGAATTTTATTGAATAGTTTAGGAGCAAGAAAAACATAACATCTCTGTCCAATAGTTTTAGTCATCTTAGGTACTTTCAAGGCTTCTTTCTTATATCGGGTGTTGTATATATGACGTACGTGTTTGCTTGATGAAATATATTTTCTTTGGTATACCATGAGTGTGAGTAAAAAAGTTTGGCGTATATCAAGAAACCCTGAATCCCTATAAAGATCATTACTAGAATAGTCACGTTTTCAACCGAGTATAATTTTTATGAGCCATATTTCCCAATAATCGTCCGAGAGGGACGATTTCAACACTATTGGAATGAAGTCTTCATATATTTTCTTGGTTTTCCTAGAAATATGATCAAGACAGCTGCTGCTTTGACCTTGTTCACGAGTTGCCTCGTTAATCATTGAAATATATCCATGTTCTTCCATGCAATTTAAATATTATTCCCTATCATTACTCTCTTTAAGGAGATCTATATTCATATCACCCAGTATGATATTGATATTTTCATTTGTTATTACAACTTTCTAAATAATTATTCAAGTCAAAATTGAAATTATTGACATATACCTATATACATATACCCATGAGTATCGAAACAGAGTAGGCGTGTTTGCACCGAGCTACTGAATTTGTTGAAAATACTAGGGGATTTTGTGTGGAAAACTGTTGATTTGTGTACTAGTGGTGAAGGTGTTGAACTATCATACCTTTACGCATTTGAAAACTTGGATATATTGGATAACACAGTGAGTACATTTTTTTTTCTCAAAATGGGGTCCCGAAACCGTAAGGGAGAAGACGAACTGCAAGCAGCCGTCAAAACTCTAGTAACTAAGTTGTGTACATCTGAAGAATTTCTCACTCAATTGGCGAGCACTATTACTGAAACAATATCTGCTAAGTTTGCCAAAGAAATTGATCTTTTAAAAAGAGAAAATGAAAAAATGAGTGAAAAAATCCAAGAGCAAGGAAAATTGATTGAAACACTAATAAATTTACTATCTATCTATCTAAATCATTACTATCAGCATATTAGTATTATATTCTATTTCACATACCATCTCTTAGCAATTATTTACTAGATTAATTGTGTAGCATTCGGTGCAATTGTGCCGTGCCCACTCTCTTTTTATTTGAATTTATACCAGGATAAGATTCTGTTTTCTTTATTTTTGAGCTAGCAGTTTTTGCTGGAATTGTTTTTAACATAAATTTACTGAAATGGACAACCTACTTATCGGATGCTTGAATGTCAGATCCTTAATGCCTTCCTTACAAGATGTGAAGAATTTGATAGAAGAAAATAGTTTTGATATCTTCATTGTTTGTGAATCGTGGTAATCATATTGGCAATGATCTCCTGATGATAGATGGTTTCAGAACATATAGGGCTGATCGATGATCTAGGGGAGGGGGTTTATTAATCTACATTCAAAGTCAATTTTATTGTGAGTTACTTCAGTCTGCAGATGAATCATTTGAACAACTTTGGATAAAAATTAAAATTGAGGGGAAAATGTATGCACTGGGTGGATTATATAAGGCTCCCAATAAAAATGTCTCATCGTTTCTGGAAGATTTCGAAAATGTTCTTAGTCTAATGTACCCCACAGTTGATGAAGTCATACTTGTAGGCGATCTCAACATCAATATGCTTGATTATGAAGACAGCGCAGTCGAAAGACTCAAATCAATTTTGGATTCATTTGCTCTGAATCAAATTATCGACTCTCCTACGAGAATTACTGATACTAGTGCCACTCTGTTGGATCTTATAATAACTCGTAAAAAACTTGTTTTCGAGAAAGCGGTCAAAGATTCCACTGAAGTATCAGATCATTCGCTGATTACCTGTAAACTTAAAGTTCCTAGTAGGAATCGGTCCCAAAAATTTTATACATACAGGAATTTCAAATATTTTAATGAAATCGATTTTCAGAGAGATTTGTATAATATCCCCTTCTTCAGAATTTTCGATCAAGAAGATATTGATTCAAAAACTTCTTTCTTAGTCAATAATCTAACAAACTTATTCGACAGGCATGCACCTTTCATAAGATCAAGACCCAGCGTACCGTGGATTACAGATACTGTAAAGGAAATGATATCTATTAGGAACAAAGCCTCTCGTAGGTTTAAACGGACGAAATCAGAAATTTATCTTCAATTCTATAAAGATATGCGGAACTATGTGAATGAAGTCATCAAACGAGAAAAGCAGGAAAATCAACCAGTTTTCCAGAAAATCTGAAGAACCCTAGGAAAATCAATGATTTCTTCATCAATTCAACACCACACTTGGAGCCACCTGAAGAACTATTGAATTTTCACAGACACAACCGTCTCGTGAATACAGAATTCCACTTTGAAAAAGTAAATGACTTATTTGTTGCCGAAACTATCTTAAATATAAAGACGAATGCAGCTGGTTGTGATGAGTTAAATATTAGGCTAATCAGACTCTGTTCTCCACATATGATTGAGTATATCACCCATATTATAAACACTTGTCTCCTTGAGGGTCTTTTCCGGCAACTTGGGGTAGAGCGCTGGTTAAAGTACTGCCAAAAAAATCAAACCCTGTTGAATATAAAGATCTTCGTGCTATCAGTATCTTACCTACTTTGTCAAAAATATTAGAGCGCGCGATGGAGAGGCAGTTATCAGAACATCTTTCGGAATTCAATATACTGCCACCTGTTCAATCGGGGTTCAGAAAAGGATACAGTTGCACAACCGCTCTCCTGCACGTTGTTGATGATATCATAAGAGCAACCGAACAAGGACGGTATACTATACTCATTTTGTTGGATTTCAGTATGGCGTTTGATACCCTTAATCATACACTTTTACTTGGTATTCTGAGATATATAGGGCTTCCGGGTACAGCTATTCGCTTATTAGAAAATTATTTGAGGAATAGATTCCAGGAAGTCTCTATTGACGACATAGAGTCTAACTATTTTCCACCCACATCTGGAGTACCACAAGGCTCAATATTAGGTCCTGTGCTGTTTGCTCTTTACTCCGGTAATCTTCTTAGAAGTATTCGGCAATGCAACATTCATTGTTATGCGGATGATACCCAACTTTATTTAAATTTTCCGCCTCAAAAAACGAATTACGCATGCGAGATAATCAATAGGGAACTCGGTATATTCGTTAAAAATGCTATTGATCATTGTCTGATTATAAACCCCACAAAATCAAAGGCTTTCTTATATGGACCCAATAATAAGCGAGTTGATGTTCTAAACTCAGTAGGTATCAAAATTAATAATGAAAATATCGAAATTGTAGACGAAACCAAGGTTCTAGGAGTATTATTGGATTTCAACCTGAGGTTTGAAAAACATGTAAATGCGTTAGTGCAAAGAGCATACTCATCCTTACGAGTTATATATGGTGTACGTCACTGTCTTCCTATTAGGTTGAAATCCT
Organism: Leptinotarsa decemlineata; assembly: GCF_000500325.1. Taxonomy (NCBI): domain Eukaryota; kingdom Metazoa; phylum Arthropoda; class Insecta; order Coleoptera; family Chrysomelidae; genus Leptinotarsa; species Leptinotarsa decemlineata. The sequence continues at coordinate 32,999 of NW_019293350.1, forward strand.
TACTCTGCGAGACCTTGGTTTTATCTAATTTCAATTATGCGAACTCCGTATATGGACCAAATTCAACCAGCCAATATAAACAAAAAATTCAGAAGGTACAAAATTCTTGCTTTCGGTTAATATATGGAATAAGGAAGCGAGAAAGAATTTCCAACAAGATATGTGAAACGGGTTGGTTGAATATGGAAAACAGAAGATTTCTACATTCTGGAAATCTCTTTCATAAAATCATCCTTACGGGAAGACCTTCCTATCTTCATCAGAAAACAACATTCCGCACTGATGTTCATAATGTCAATATTAGACATCGAGGAATTTTGTCCCCGCCCCCATTCAGAGATCGTTTAGTTACCAGATTTGCAAGATATATAATCTCATCCCACCAAATTTCAAAACAGGAAGTATCCAAACTTTCAAAACCCAACTTAAAAATCTTTTGTTCAGGACTTATCAGTAGGTTTTATTTATTATTTTCACATAACAAGGTTGAAAACTGCCGCTTTCACCAAAAACTGTATAGACATTTTTTAATATTTTTTTTATACATTGTTCTTTTGTATCATTCAATAGGTACGCATAGGTATTTTTCAGGGTTAAGTGGGAGAATAACAGAGTAGCCCTTTATTTTCTTAAATGTATTATGAAGGATTTTTTTTATGTATTAAAAGAGGAAATAATAAAGACGTTATTATTATTATTATTATCTGTAGACGGTGATCTATATATGAATACAATTTTGAAAGTTTTCCCATTCACTTCAAAAGTCAACTCAATTGCATGCCCGCCGCCAAAGATAATGATCTCATGATTGAAATGTAATTCTTTCCTGATGTAGACAAGGATACCATCTGCCTTATTGAAGTCACCCCCCGAATAAATCATATCATATCCATCCGAATTAAATATTCCCGCATCATACAGATTTCACGTTTCAGTCAAAATTACATTCGAATTCACTGAGAAATATTGTGAGTTCATCAAAGTGTTTTGCAAGACTTCTAATATCATTGTGAAATATGTTAATCATCGAGGTTTTTTCAAGCAATCGATTGCAATCATCAACAGAGTTGGTTACTTCAGTACAGATTTGTGTTGGTAGGTAATCTGTTATATATGCTTCTACTCAATTTTGTTTCGAATGAATAATTTGGAGTAAGAAATAGATAGTACATAAAAATAAAGAGTGTCGATTTAATATATACATATACTTAGCGTTTGCTAGTTTGCAGATTTTCCTTCTGGTTCCTCAATGCTCTATGTATTTCTGCTGTTTTTTTGGGAGTTCCGTTTGATGAGTTGTTTCGCGTCTTGGTGGTGATTTCTGACTGATTTTGAGAATAGGTTGCTCTTTCTTGTTCGAAATTCAAAGTTGGTTCGATTGCTGAATCTTCTTCAAAATCTACTTCTTTGGGAGAAGGGGTAGATGGTTCGCTTTGTACTTTTCTTTCGATATTGAATGAGGTAGAATAATCGTTTTTTTATCGAAATTCCTTATGTCTTCTACTGTGTAGGCTTCTCCTTCTATAATCAGTTTTTCACCTTTTATAACTGCGTGCTCATGTTTGTCTCTCGCTTCCTTCAAATTTCTCAGTAGTATTTTTTTGTCTTCCAGACCCTTCGTTGTCAGTTCTTCACTCACTACTATCCCAGAACCTTTCAATTTTGAACAATTTTCTAGAATTTCTTTTTATTTTCAGGTATGTAGTGAGTGATGATAAAATTGGTCTATTATAGGTGTTTCATTTACCTAATCTAAATATATTATTGATTTGATATATATTTGATTTTCCAGATGAACTTCCAATTTATTTATGAATAAATGTGTGATGGATGAAACCAGATTTCCTTTGTTTTCTTTCGATGTTTCTTGTGAACCGTACAGCACAAGATTATTGGTGATAATTTTTCTTTCGGCTTTGTTGAGTTGTTGTTTCAGTATTTTATTTTCTTCTTCCAGTTTGTCCGCTTTTTTTTGATAGTGTCAACTTCTGAATTTAATACTTTCACCAGGTTATTCGTTGACCCTTCGATGTTGTCAATTCTATGACTCAAATTCTTGTTTACTTCTGTTTCCGATTCATCCATAGTGGAGAGTATTGTTCTGTGTACGCCACTGGCACTGGATTTAATATGATGTCCACGAAAAACCTTGCTTAGATCGGCTTTTTTCACTTCACTTCACAGAATGGTAATCGTTCCTATTTATATCGATTTTGACTCCATTGTTCAATTTACACTTTTGTTATCAGTTCACAGCACTAGACCAATGAACAACACACATTTTCATATAAATTACAACTATTCATTATATATTCTCACTCTGAAAATAATTATTTTGCTGAGCTTGATGATAGTGGTGCACATACAGAAAAAGTTTCCATTAGTTGAATATTTCAGTTCTTTTCGTAAACTGAAATGCGTTTTGTACACAATACAAAACATAAAACCCTCAAATACTCAGGAGCATTGAGTCCAACAGAAATTTCTGCAGCTCACAACGTTATTATGTGACTCACATAATCGTCATTGCATTTTGTAAAATCATTTCATTTCAAACCTTGTAAGAGTATAGTTAGGATAAAACATTGTCTTGTCTACAGTACATCCAGCCAGTTATTTTTCCCATTCTATCTTTTCACAAGAGTTATTGTAATTCTTGTGTTCATTAAGCATTCATACTGACAATGAAATAATCGTGGCTCAAAACACTCATCGATATTCCCCACAAAAAAACAAGCCATTTCGTTTAATGCACTCGATAATATCAATCTTAAAGACTACCTGAAGCGCTAGGAACACAAGTCGACCCTAATATTTTATTCTCATCAATGATTTCTAACAATAGAATATCCATTTACTTAGCTGGCGAAGTATCGGCCAGTACTATTCAATTATTGAAGAAATAGTCAATGACGTTTTCAATAGGACAGAAAGAAAAAAAATAGTATACCAGAAAAGTCTTTCGGCAAGAAGACTCATAACTCCCAATAGAAAATTAATTATTCCGAATGTATCTCTTACGATTCCCCACGACAAGTTAGAAACGGAGCTGCGGAACCTGGGCTTACACTTGGTGTCTCCATTATCTTTTCCTGAATTGAAATATGTTCTTATTTTTCGTAGACAAACTTATAAAACTCTTTCAATGAAACTTTTCAATGAAACCTCCTAAATCTGAGATCGCTAACCCACCCCCACAATCACAAAACCCACCCCCACAAAAACGGCGTTTACTAAACCCTTACCAAATCAGCTGAAATAAGTCAAAACCACTATAGATAAACAGTCATTGGAAGATCTGAGATCTACTAGACCTATATTTGAAAACAAATCTCTAAAACACATCTTATCATATGAGGAAATCAAGGAGTTTTTCGAAAACGTTTATAGCTCATCCGACACTCTGAGTGTGGCAAAAATCTATACATCGGATATCGTTGGACTATTGGACTTGTATAGCATTTATCCATTGCTAACAGAACGAAAATTAAAATCAAGATGCAAAAAAATTCAAAATAAAATTAAAAAACAGCTAGATAGTGATACATCTCAAGGAACCTACTGATCCTCAGAGTTTTTTTTTGTCTCCATATAACATTCGATAACATTCAACAATTCATATAACATTCAGTGGAACCTCAATGGATACTACACTCAATTAGTATCTGAAATCGATTCTTTCGGAATACTTTCTATCTGTTTAAATCTGTTTCTGTTTTAAAATCTGTTTTTTCGTGAATCAGTATTATGTATCAGCATCAGTATTATGTTTACAGAAAACCCACTTTCGTGGGTTTTCCCCGATTATGCCAGTGGAGGTGTAGCCATTTTCGTAAAAAACACATTGGAGGCAGAAATCATCCCATTAACTACTTATCTAAAAGCTGTGGCGATCACAATTATGGGACCGCAAAAACTGCACGTCTGCAATGTATACATTACCCCAAATCAGAATCCAAGTGTAGTAGAACTGTCCAACCTCTTCAACCAACTACCCACTCCACGTATAATATTAGAAGATTTCAACTCATACTACCACATATGGGGGTCGACAAAAACAACACAAATGGGTAAAATAGTAGAAACCGTCAATAGTAATCTCAATCTTAATCTTCTAAATGACGGAAAGAATATTAGGTTCAATACCACAAATGGGATATCTTCAGCAATCGACCTATTTCTCTGCGATCCAGAATTATTATTGTCATTGGACTGAGAAATATTTCTCGAGCTATATGGAAGCGATCACCATCCTATACTTACATCGAATGAACAATCACAACAATCAATTTCTTAACTTCGAAAATGGCCCCTCAAAACAGCAAACTGGAGTAAATTCGTAACAATCTTTGAAGCAAAAATGTCAACAATAGATACCGAAAAAATGCTTAATCTTGACATAAATGAAATCATCAGTAGGAAATCCCACATCTCTAACAAACAGACTACTCTTCCTTGGTGGAATCGAGAATGCCAAGAGGCAGTAAAAAAGTCAAAAAAAGCATTCTCCACATTCAGAAAATATAAAACTCCTGAACACCAGATAGAATTCAAACACTTGAGGATCAAAGCAAGATACATCATAAAAAAAATAGAAGGCAGTGTTGGAAAGAATTTGTACCAGAAATTATTAGAAATACCCCCATTGGAAAAGTCTGGAAAACAATCAAAGGAATTTCTGGCAAGCTGGATAATAAATAAATTACTCACATTAGACATAAAGAAAACATATCAACCTAATCACAAGATATAGCCGAAACGTTTGCTTCAACTTTCCAACTCCGATCCAGCGATGAAAACCCTAAAATCAATCTTCAGAATATAAAACACAATTTCGAAGGCATGCCAAGTCAACTTGACGAAGACGATAATTATCCAGAGAATTCATAGAACCATCCCATAACAGAAGAAGAATTTTTGGACTACCTCAACGAAACTATAAACTCCTCTCCTGGCCCAGATGACATTTCTATGATTTTCATCAAAATGATACCTAATAGCGCTAAAAATCACTTCTCAGAATTTATAACGTAATATGAAGCAAACATGTTTTTCCTCGCTTGTGGTCTGAATCAGACCAATTGCACTTACCTCCGTAATGTGTAAAATTCTAGAAAGAAACATTAATAAAAGATTAATGTGGATTCTGGAAAGAAAAAAACTTCTCATACCTCAAGAAAGCGGATTTCGAAAGGAATGATCTACACTCGATAATCTGGTAGACCTTTAATCTGAAATCCATGAATCTTTTGCCATAAACCGAAATTGTATTGCAATTTTTTTGTATATCCAAAGCTTATGATACAGTAAGGAGACACACTCCAACACACTCCGCAAGTGGTCATTTCACGAAAATATCTTGAAATTCATCACAAATTTTTTGGCATACCGTAATTTTCGAGTCGGTGCGAATTGAGCCCTATCTTTGAACAGATTTCAGGAAAACGGAGTCCCTCAGGGCTGTTCACTGAGTTTAATCCAATTCTTGATAGCCATCAACAATATAATTGATGACTGTGAGGCCCCCCTGAAGGCAAGACTCTATGCGGACGATCTGGTTGTATTTGGTAGAGGTAAAAACCTAAAGACCATCCATGAACATTTTCTAGTCCAGTTACGAAAATGGGCGTCAAGCTCTGGGCTACAAATATCCTTGGAGAAGACCGAAAGTATGCATTTCTCTAAACGTCCCAAAGATGATTTACCCAAACTACGAATGTATAACAAGGATATCGACTTCGTTAAACAGGTAAAATTTTTGGGTATATTATTTTTTTTCAAAGCTGAACTGGAAACAATGTGTTGTTTATCTTGAAATGTCATGCCAGAATAGTTTGAACCTGATGAGAACCATCGCTTCAAAAATTTGGAGTGCAGACACAAGTATGTTGATGACAATCCACAGATCACTAATTAGATCAAAGTTAGACTACGGATCAATAGTATATAATTCGGCGAAGAAATCGGTTCTGAAACAACTGGATACTGTTCACAATAATGCTATCATAATTGCCCTTGAGGCTTTCTGCACAAGTTCAACCGAAAGCTCACAATGTGAATCAGGTGAACCATCTTTAGCAACCCGAAGGCAGTTTTTAACCCTCACCGATGCTGCTTCCATTACAGCAAACCCTGAAAACCCAGTATACTATAATGTGATTGCCCATAGATTTTTGTCAACATATACTAAGAAGAAAAGAGCTGACCTTCCTTTTTACGAGAGACAAAATCAGTGTCTCTTTAATTTAAACCTCTATCAACCAAGAACCTTTTCCGACCCGAATATCCCTAACCCCACTCCGTGGACTACCCCACAAATTATCATTGTACAAACCTTAACCAGTTTGAAAAGAGAGACATTTACTACGAAGTCACCAAATGTAATTTATATGAAATGATTCATATGAAATACAATGAGTTTGACACAATCTAGATGGACGCATCCAAATCTGAAGAAGACGTAGGAGCCGCTTTAATCAGTCTTCAATCTAGTTCATCATTCAAACTTCCCCTAGAAAGCTCAGTGTTCACTGGGGAACTTCATGCCATATGGAAAGCATACATACATACATACATAGAAATGAACAACTCCATGAAATTTTTGATTACGTCAGATTCTTTAAGTGCCCTGAAAGCAATCAATCTATTATACTCCAACCATCCCATCATTCGTCATATAAAAGAACTGATAAATATACTCTATGGAGAAGGGGTAGTCATGAATTTTATATGGTTCCCTTCTTACGTAGGTATGAAAGGAAACACATTAGCTAAAGAAGCCACTATTAGTCCTTTAAACAGAACAGAAAACTATGTTCGCCATACAGATATGAAACCGTAATATAAGCAAATCCTCACTGAATTATGGCAAGATCAATGTAATAGGTCTTGCAGTGAACTTACCAAAGTGAAAACAAGTGTACTGTCATGGATACATCTCCCGACAAGTAAAAAAACCCAGGTCATAATATCTCTCCTGCGAATAGGCCACACTCGCCTCACCCATGGATACCTCATTGCCGGCGACACCAGCCCTATTTGTGAAGTGTGCGACTTTCCCGTAACTGAAGACCATATCTTAACCAAGTGTGTGCTATATTCCAATGAAAGACTAACTCATGGCATCCCGTCATCAATTAACAACGCATTAGGACCTAAGTGTAATATTGAAAATATTGTAAAGTTTTTAGAAAATGTCAACTTGTTCAACTTTATATAATACCACTGCAACTGATGCATTGTTCAATCTCTAATAACCCTGGAGGCTGATGCAACTTTGAATAAAGTAAATGAGAAAAATGATAATGTTTACTTTCAACCCTTATTTGTTCTGTTCCTTGGGTATTCGAGATCATTTGGAAAAGATTTTATTTTCGTTGAATAATTTGCATAGCTTTCTCATAAATATTTCAAATATTTACTTCAAATGAGAGTTTTTGAATATACACATCATCATTATTGATGTTTTACCTTGGTAAAATATGGTTTACAAAATTTGAAACTGGTGTTAAATATTGTTGCAGCAAACAAGAAGTTTGTGATTTCCTGAAAAAGTTGAAATAGGAGTTAATTCCACTAATATGCATGAATTTGAACAAAGTTATGCTGAACAGATTCTGTTATGGATAACTTATGAGACTGTTTATATTAACTGGGAAAGAATTAAAAAAAAATGAGAAACGAAAAAATGTCTTGAGAGACCATATTCTGGTATTCAGGCATAACTCTCAACTGTAAAGAATTTTTCTCAATATCATTTAGCTGAAATGGGGGTACTTTACTTTGGAGCATTTTTATATTTTTGACCTACCCTATATGATGTTTGACTTGCAACCATTCTAGATACACTTAAATGATTATCGAACATGCACTATCTGTATTTTGGTTGTGTAATTAAATAAAAATCCCATATATTGCTTCTCATATGGTCGACTTCGGCTTTGAAGCCATTTTCAAGAAGCTATCACTACACCTTCTCGTCAGGTAGTATCACGCTGCAAAGGTTTTCGTAGATTGAAACTCTTGTGGACACCAACGATGAGACCTGCGGAATAGGCAGATTGCGACCCGGCGGCGTCAAGTCAATAGTCTTTAACCAAAAACGCAAAGAGTGTCCTTCGAATAATTTTATTGAGTCAATGAAAGTATATATGAAATTTTTCGTCATCGGTTTCAAGATGATTACGCAAAAGAAATAGACGTATTGAAGATCCTGTGAAATTTGATATTGTATAAGCACTAGACCATTTACAACTATACTTGATTGATTTGCAAGCCAACAATATTCATAAAACATCTGATGAAAATAATTCAATTGTATTGTATTCAAATCTGCCAGGAAATAAATTTCTCAGTTTGAGAAATTTTGCAAAATGAATGATTTGTTCAAATTGGGAAGGTTATATTTTTAGGAGTGACTGAGTTTTGGGAAAGAAAGTTTTTGGTTTTCTACTACGCCATATTGATAAAAAAATGTGAGGGAGGAAGAAATCAATCAATTGAAAAAAAAATAAGTATTCACACGTAATTGCTCTAGACATGCAGGTGGTGAATTAAAATATATTGTCTGCAAACTATGTTTTTCTGGAATAACTTGGCAATGCCGCAATGAAAATTCGAAAGCAAAAATTCCTGAGAGAGCTAAAGAGCTAAAAAGACATATAAGCGAATGACGTATTCATATACTGGGTGTTCTATTCGAAAAAATATAACTTTGGTTGGCCACGCTCAGCTGTATCACCCAGTATGCAAAAATAGTATATTGTGTAACAAGTGCGTGAAATCGACTTTTTTACACAAGCGTGGAATTTGCGACACGAGCCCTCAGGCGAGTGTCGCAAACAACGCGAGTGTAAAAAAGTCTTCACGCACATGTTGCACACTATACTTTTTCTACGACCATACAGAGAAAATTAAGCACCATTAGTTTGAAGAGCTTTATTGAATTTCAGAATAATTAGTAAGTACCTATATTATAAAATCAACAATTAATTCTTATACTGAGATTATTATTTTTGGTTTTCATTCTGATGTGGAATAATAATGATTATTAATAGTAATATTGGAACCTGTGACCATTCCAAAACTCACACCTGCAGCATTTGATTTTTCTATTAGTGTGTTTCTTGACTTGGAAGTTGAGATGATAGAAGTAGTGGCGATAGGGGCTGAGGAAATTTGATTTTGAGGCGATAAAATTTTATTTACCACATCAATTTTCTGAGTAATTGAGTTTTCTATATAATGCTCTGCCACTGCAGAGGATTTCCAACCTCCATGTTTTTTAAAGGTAAGCAAATCGCCTCCAGCTTCTACTAATAACGTGGCGGATGACCGCCTAAAACAGTGGCCTGTATATTGTTCAGCATGAGGTAAATTTAGGTGTTTTGCGATTACCGAAGGAACTTTACCAATTTTATTCATACCAACGATCTGGCAGGTACATTTTCCACCTTGATAATTAATAAATAATTTTTTTTCTGCGTATTTTTGCGGACGGAGTGCCGTATATTTTCGGTATAATTCAAGATGTTCCGTGATGGTAAATTTTCCTGAGATTTTGGTTTTTGTATCATGTACGTTTACTATGAGTATTGTACCTAAATCTTTAATATCATCTAATTTCAGTTTATACAGTTCATCTCTTCTAAGAGCTCCAGCAAGTCCAAATATTAGTATAACCTAAAAGAAAAAGAAATTACAATATAGAAACTAAAAAAATATTATGGCTGTCAGAAATCGAACCCAGGTCTATGGGCGCGCGAGGCCGACGCACTACCGCTTAACCATTCGTATTTACAAATAAATGTGTGAAAACGCGATTCTCAACGCCCAATTTAAAATAATTTCGAAGATCATAGTTAGATATCACATTACCATAGTTTGGCCAACTATACTTATTAGGATCTACTTAATTTATAGATATTATTTTCTATTTATTTAATACTACCGTAGACATTAAACTTACCTTGGTCAATAAAAATTTTTCGTCAGGAGCTTCTTGTATAAAGTTCAGTATTTGTACTTTCTCCAAAACTCTGGATTTTTTGGGAACGTATTCCTCACTCTTCCTTTTTAAAAAAGCACGTACCTTAGGATAGTCAATATTTTTGTTTTTTTAATGTTGATGGTACTTTTTAGCATTGAGAAATTACTCCAAAGTGTTGCTGCCTTAAAGTTCTTGGATAATTCTGACAAATATGCCAATATTACGTTTTCAGAAAATTAATTGATATTCTTTGTTTTCCTCCATGCCATGAATTTCTCATTCTTATTTTCATACACGCTCAATGATTTTTGGGGTAATTAAGTCTTACTAGCCTCATTGGCTGCATCCATAACATCCGGCGGGGTACTTCGTATATCTGAATGATCAGAATACATTATAATATGATGTTAAAATATTAATAATTAACTTTCAACAATGAGCTCACAACAATAATGATCAAGCTATTTTGACAGTTTATTTATGATTTATTGCTGCTCTTTAACAAAAGATGCACTAAGGCCGCCTATCAGCGAAATATTCATGTATTAGGTCTTATGGACAGACTACAATGTATTTCTTATGAGTATATTTCACGCACTGGTAATAAAAACACTTGAATGTACCATGTTATTCTTATGGGTTTATTTCACGCCCTAGGGCGTAAAAATAATTTCACGCACAAGGGCGTGAAATTACATTTTACGATTAGTGAACGGTGTGTGAAAGTATTATTTCACGTACGGGAGTAGAAAAAATAATTTCAGAAGATAGTATTTATTATTATGAGTGCAAAAAGGATTGTGTAGTTCGAAAAATTTTTTCCTCCCATAGCAATGGACTGAGGGAATCTTGTTGACTCACCCTGTATTTTGGTAAAAGAACAGAAAAAATTGCGAGGTTTTTCAAAAAAAATTGTGGAATTGGCATTCAGACTACATATCAGGATATCTCGTTTCCGCTTTAATGCCAAAAATAAAGTGGAAAAGATGGCAAAATCTGGAGTTTATATGCTTAAGTGTCCGAAGTGTTATGGGTTTATGTGGGATAATGTGGTCGAAATTTCTCAAAACGGTATGATGAACATGAAAGATCCTTCAGACTAGGTTAAGATTCGACATTTTCAAACTATTCCTTGAAATGCAACCACAAGTTTCCGAATCTAAACGATACGGAAATTTTGCACTACACAAGTAAATATTGAAAACTCAATTATTTAGAATCTTGAGAGATTCATAAGCACAGGCATTGCGGATGAATTCCGCTGAATGATCAAATCGATCTAGTTCATTCACCTGTTTTTAAATTGACGTATCCACATTGTCAGTGGTAACATAATTGCAGGTACTCAATTGAGTTAAGGACGTCTATTATCACCCACAGTAGATAACTGCCTGTCTGTTCAAAATCTGTTTTCCTTTAACCAGCTGTCGCACCCCTACGAACAACAACCCTCAGAAGTCGAAATTTGTGCGAGCTAAGGATTAAAAGGATTAACGAGGTCTTACCTCTTAACGTGTGATTCCTAATATATATATATATATATATATACGATGATTTATTTTCAGTTTATTGTAATTGTTGGAAAAGGTCCTTATAGGACAAAATCCCAGTAACAACATTAGTTATGAATGAAAGTGGTGTTTTACGTCTAAAAGTTGCAAAATGCCAATTTGCAGCAAAATAAGTTGATTGAATAGAACTGGCCGACACTCGATGAAAATCCATATTATTTTGCAAAATAAGTTGTTCATTTGAGATTAAAAATTGATGGAGGAGGTATTCATCTAACAGATGAAGAATTTTTAGCAATCCGGAGAGCACCATCTCTAAAGATTATATAAGCTCTTCCTCATAGAAGAGCTGCAAGATTTTTTAGGGTTGATGAACTTTTACGAAATATTTATCAAGGAAAATCAGAGATTTTGTCATCTCTTTATAATTTTTTTTTAAAAAATATCAAATTCAGTTAGTCGAAGAATAAAGGAGCTGAGAGCTGAAAATCTTTCGAGTTCCGATTCTCTGACTATTCATTACTCTCCAGAATTGACTATTTTAGTCGCTGAAGACTACACATGATACGGAATTGAAGCAATATTTTCACATCTTCAACCAGATATAACAGATGAACAAATTGTAGTTGACGAGTGAAAAAACTCATTCCAGTTGGAAAGAAAGCCTCATCCTTGGTATTTGCTGTGAAAAACTGCATCAGTACCCCAGCAGGTCGTACATTCATATTGCTCACTGATCATCGATCACTTGTGGGACTGTTCAATCGGGAAAAAATCGATTCCCAATATGATTATCCACTAGACTGCTGATCTCTATCAACAACTCAATGTGTCTTCTCAGAACCAGGAAAAATGTTATTCATAGTCAGAGGAAAATTTATCTCACCTCCACACTACAGGATTCGGTTGGAAAATTGATGATATATCTCAAGAATTCAAATACCTCAAACAAAATTGGTACGAGTTATTGATACAGAGAAACTCTTTGTGGAAAAGACTTGAGTTGTTATTACCGAAATGTTGAAAATGGAATTTCTGAAGTTTGTATTGCCGAGCACAAGAAACACACACAGCGAGGGAAAACCAGCAAATCAGGAATTGCTGAGCATGTTTGGACCCATCAACACAACATCGAGTGGTCCCAAGCCGAGATTTTACACAGGGAGGAACATGGGTTCAGTAGGAAATTCCAAGAAGCCGCATACATGTTGTCCAACAATGTATTTAGTCAAGCTTGCGTAGAGATACGCAACATAAGCGAAATATGGCCAACTTCCGCCAAACGGTCATCTCCCACTAAACCGATGAAGCAGAAAAGTGTAAGCTGAGATAAGTGAAAGTACTCGAATGATCCATAAATAGTCATCTCTCGAAGGAATTAATGCAGTCATCACCCAAAGACGATTGTGTTTTCAGTCGAAACGTCGTAATGTAACTTAGTTTGGAATCCCTTAATTATTTATTTTATTTCTATTTTGTGTGCAATTGTTATATTTCATTTCACTATTATTTCAATTCAGGGTTTTTTGCTATCAGCTACTATTCTCCTTTTCAATTCTTCATTTTTATCAGTTCTTTCAGGGATTTCAAATCATTTAATGAAATATTAGACGAAGGAACTAATGAAATTCATCTTGAAAAAGACTAAAATCATTGATATATTATCAACATTAACAGTACTAGTAACTGTAGTTAACCATCAACTGAAACATTACATGCAAAAACTTGATATTGTTAATGAAGTAATTAAATAGTAATTCATCTCCAGCAGTACATGAAGTGCTATCTACAAGTCGTACCTACTTCGAATCAATCAAATCCTACAAGAGCAAACAGTACAAAAACTTACAAATAATGTCTCTGACAAAATAAAAACGTATCTTCTAGTGATGCGGTAAAAACTGAAAATATATATGTGACTAGGCCGTTACAAAAACCAGTGGACACTCATTCTGAGCAAAAAATCATCGAAACCAGAAATTTCAATCACAAGCGAATTTCCTCAGATATCAAAAATATAAAGTGATTATTGGTGCAAATGAAAATGGAAACATTAGGACAGTGCCCAAAAAGGGTTTTGTTCATGTATCCCGTTCAGCAGCAGATATAAAATCGGACGATCTGCTGAGGATACTGAAGAAAATGCCCCCAAAATTAATTTTACTTGTGACCAATGGAAGCACACGAAACAAAAGTCAATATATAAAATATCTTTTTCACTAGAACACGTTGAAAAAATGTATGATCCTTCTACATGGCCAACTGGAGCGGTTATTCAAAGATTTAAGTTTAGACAAAATTTTTACATATCCAAAATTTTTACATATCAAGAAGTACACTCCTAGATATTCAAAATGGAAATACAGCATATTTACTAGATAGTAACCTTTCAGTTGACATACATTGTACCGATTGGGTGAGTATGTTCCATATAAACACAATCGAATAAAATAGAAATAGCTTTTTTTTTTGATGAATTTGAATTTGGTGTGTTTTGTTTAACCGAGCAGTGGCAGAATGAAAATAATTCACGAACAATTAATATCCTTGGGTATCGACTTGTTGATTATTTTCGTAGGAAAATTCATAAAATGGGAGATGAAGCTATATATTCAAGACAAAAAAATGTATCATTTTGTGGCCTTTTGATTCAGGTACTGAAAACATGTGTTCACTTTTGGGTGATTTTTACATGCACTTTGGAATAATGAATGATCCTATGCTGAATGAACTATTATATCTGCTGCTAATTGTCGTTTCCGTAAATATTCATGATTACACTAGAATAAAGGCAACAAAATCTAGCTCTATCGATGATATAATATCTAACTTTGAAACCGAATTGAACCATGCATATCCGTTCATTTTGGGCAATATGCAATTATAAACAAAAAACTTGGACAGTCTACAAATATATAATCCTATGAAAGAGTTATAACAGCCTCTGGTTTATAGAAACTAAACGCTGTATAATGTGAAATAGGAGAAAATTATGCAATGAAATTATTTAATGGAAAACATATTTCCATTGGAAAAATATATCTTCACACAAAAAGCAGTTTATACATTGATTTGATGATGAGCTAAAGCTTGTTTTCCGTTTTGCGGAATTATCAAGGAAACATCAGACATAATTCTGAAACCGTTACCCGAACTTATTATTCTTATCTTTATCACCGGAAATTTTTCAAATTTTCGAAGGTTATTCCCTTATACAAAAAAGGATATGCTTCACTGATTAAAAACCATTGTCCAATATACATTATTTGTATTTTTTCCAAGATCATTCTGAAACAAAGATTTGCAAAGTATTTTGAAATTAACAGATATTTTAGTGAATCGCAGTTTGATTTTAGGGCTAGTAGCTCAACGACAGCAGCGGTAATCAGAGGCATACTGAAAAAATTATAATTCTATGGAATGAGAGAGGTTATGAAAAAAAGTTTTTGGCTTTCTACTACTCCATTTTGATACAGAAATATGTGGAGTAATAAAGTTTTTGGCTTTCTACTACTCCATTTTGATACAGAAATATGTGGGAGTCACAATTAAAAGAAGAAACTTTATACACAGATGTGTAGATCATGCAAAGAAGTAATTTTCAGACACAAATTGGAAGAAAAAGCCTCCATAAAACAGCTACTTGTATATAAATATTGAATTACACGAAAAAAAATTTCTTTTGAAACAAATACTTTCATATGAACACTGAATTATACAGAAAACACTTTTCCCTACTCATTATTTATGTTATTGAGCTAAGCAACTTCATGACTTCTCGCAAAATACGTTCTCTTTATACGTTCAAGACCAGATCACCACGTTTCAGTAGATCGATCTAAAAAAATTGAAGAAAAAGTTGAAACATGGTATGGAGTCCACAATCTAAAATTAAATAATGACTAGTCTCAGAGGCTACTCGTAGCGACCTGTCAGTGTGAACAACAAGATCAGAATATAGAGTTACTTGATGTTATTTTGGACTCTAAATTGAATTGGAATGCTCATATAGGACAATTGAAACATAAACTGTGAAGCATATTATTTCTCCTGCAACCAACAGCTCAGGCATATTTTAAACTACGAACTTTGTGAAAAGTTCATTTTTCACAGTTTCAGTCTCATATTGGTTATGTCATTTAACTGTGAGAAAAATTATCGGCTGCTAATGCTATTTTTATTCAACAAAAAAAAAACATGATAATATAAGGTAATCTAGCGTATGGAGATATGTGTAGACCTTTGCTCATCAAACTCAGAATCATGATCCTTTCATCCTTATACATTTACAATTCACTTCTTGAGATACATAAAACATCGTTCAACCTCACTACACATACTGACATTCACCATCATAACACTAGAATCTCGGACAATATCAGAATTCCAAGAGCGGTAAGAATACATGCACGATACAAACCCTTTTAAAACAAGCACTCACAAGACTCGAATGGTGGTCAGTACAGGTTTTCACTTTTCAACAACTAAAACTAAATGCATTCTTTTCTCGAAGCAATCAGAATTCTTTCCTCCTGACCTGATTCTGAATGACCAAAAACTAAAATATGTTGAAGAAATAAAATTCCTTGGAATGACCCTCGACAGAAGACTCAACTGGAAATCACATAGAAGAAGTTTCTCCTATCAAAAAGCAATGAACCTATTGAAAGTACTGTCAAATTATTTTTGGGGAGCTGACTGTAACACCTTACTGATCTGTTATCGAGCCTTAATTAGATCCAAGTTGGACTATGGACGCATAGTATACTCTACTGCCAAACCCTCACTTCTCAAAACTCTCAGTGTGATACAACACTCTGCTATCAGAATCGCCCTGGGTGCATTTCGTACCAGCCCCGTGGAGAGCCTTCTTGTGGAAGCCAATGAACCACCACTAGACCTCCGCCGAGAAAGCATGATCCTAGCATACGCAGCAAGAATATCATCCAATAGAAATAACCATGCTTACCATTACATCTTTGCTGATAGATTCACCCACATCTTTGCACAAAATGACAAAATCCCGTTACCCCTCTATTCTAGATTATCCAAACTACCTAACAACCCAATAGATCATGTTAACGTCCTCCCCTTAAATTCGAATATTCCACCTCCCTGGACAATTAATCTCCCGCAGTGCAACACCATGCTGATTAACTATCCGAAAAATCAAACTACTCCAGCTATAATCCAAAGAGCATTCTCTGCACTGATATCCAACTACAGGGACTACAATCACATCTACACCAACGCGTCTAAAACACCAGATGGAGTAGAAACTGCAGTGATTATGGTAAACACACACTTTTCTTATCATCTGCCGTCAACTTGTAGTGTTTACTCAGAAGAATTATTAGCAATAGCTAGATAAATAGTGTTAAACACATCGTCAACGAGTGCCCGGCTTATGAAGAGAACACACGTCAGTCAAAGTTATCCGGTGATTTCGGTCGAGCATTAGAGCTGAAGAATATTGAAAATCTCATTCATTTTTTGAAAGACATCAATGTTCTTGACAAAATTTATTTGTTTTAACCTTTCTTTTTTTTCTCAATTTCATCAGTATTGTAATCGATTGTACTTCCGCTGATAACCCCCGAGGTTGATGCGGTTATTTAAAGAAAAAAAAAAGAATTCCATGATATAGGCTGCCTACTTCACGAAAACATTCCTTAGATTTTATTCTCTACAATGAACTGCCTCATCGAATCAAAACGATGAGTATGAATAAGTTTGAATACACTATCAAATTGTAATTGCTAAAAAATTGTTTTTACTCAATCAATGAGTATTGGAAAGATATTCAAGGTGCGACCATCAGCCTCTGAGAACATATTAACTTTTTATGTATTATTTGTGTATGATGATTTGGTTTTAAACTATTTCTTATATTTTTGTACGTTTATATGTTGTGATATCCCGTGATTACTTGTGAAAGTGTGACGTTATTATCACTAAATAGTTTACTTTATATCTTTTGGGACCAAATGACTTACTATGAATATGTGTATGTATATGATATAGTCATATAAATTATGATGATAATCTGAATATCTCGCAACCACAACCAAAATATAGTACACTGCTCGATCGACCGTCCAACACTCTCTAATTCCACTTGTCGCTTCATATCCTTTTTTTCTCCGTTTTCAGTTCGTACTCGTGAATCAGCTACTTTTTATCCTTTGATATCCATTAGCATAAGAGGCGACTCTCCCACGGAGTCGATTTCCTAACATTCGGCCATCCTGTCGTATAGCATGTCCTCAGTAGTTTCATCTATACGAAGAGAAAAATCATTCATTCCATAGAATACTACCTCATGGTAGGTTATTTTTTTGAGTTTTGTTCTTATAATTCACCCATCTCGAAATTACTTCAATTTCTTTTTGTTTTTTTTTTAGTGATTGAGTCTTATACTAGTGCCCATCTCAACAGTCACACATAGTCGTCTGTGAATGAGCCTTGTACACATACCTATAATATTTGTATGGTCCAGGTATTTAGCTAGATGTCCTACAGATGTAAACTCAGCTGCCCTATCGGAAAGTTTGATGTGTTCATTTCATTAATCGAATAAATGATATTCGTCTCGTTGATATCTAAATTCAGTTTTTTAATTTTGGCAACAATAATCACTCAGCTTTTGTCCCTCCTCATGAGAATAGTTTGCAGCTTCAATAAACAATTTTCAGATTTTAACATCACTAGTAAAAGTTTCGATAAGAGATGTTTTCATATTCTTCCACAAAGAAAACTCTTGTATTGAAGAGTCTTACCATTTTCGCGCATTTCCACGTAATCTGCTACTTCCTAATTTTACAGTTAACATATTGTCCCACCGATATATATTTTTCGGTTTATCAACTTTTCCTACCCAACTCACAGAGTCAATGATTTGGCATGCTGGATCGAATTCGGGACTCTAGGATTCATCAGTTGAGTTGTTTTTAACTTTTCTCTCAACCTCCTTACTTCCGACGAGGAATCACTGGATGATGATGTGGAAATACGTCGGTTCCTTTTTTCTTTTGGCATTGTAAGTTTTCGGCCTGTTAACAGCTTTGCTACCTTCTCTCACGTAGATCACTATCCCACTTCTGACTTGTAGTAATGATAAAAATAACAGTCAGCTATTGTTAGGAGATCGACTCCGTGTGTCTACCCTCTGGGAGAGTTGCCTGTTACGCTAATGGATATCAAAGGATAAAAAGTTTATTATATTGGTTGTGGTTAAGCAATATTTCAAATAAAACATTATATTAATCAGTTTACTTTTGATTCTTATTATTTTACTACACTATATGCTATTATAATATTTTTAATGGAAATATCCGCCACCAAAACCAAAATATAGTACACGTATTCTGCTCGATCGACCGTCCAACACTAAGTAATTCCACTCGTCGCCTCGTAGCCTTTTTTGTCTCGTTGTCAGTTCGTACTCGTGAATCAACTACTTTTTATCCTTTGATATGCATTAGCGACTCTCCCAAAGGGTAGAAACACGGAGTCGATTTCCTAACATTTGACTGGCATTTATGGGGAACATTTATATAAAACTTTTCTTCAGTTGATCATTCAATTGATTTCACCGTGATACGTGTATTGCTCTCACAAAAAGGAGATAGATTTGGAAAGTTCATGTGTTCCGAAATTCATTCAATTGGTTTTTCTATCATTTGCCCACAAATGAAATTTCTAATAATTGAAAATCCCAATAAAATCATTCGACTGATGAGCAATAAAATATTCACCCAGTCTATTCGTTCATTGGAGACAATTTGAATTAGTTCCATTTTATAGCAATAGAGCTATCAATATTTTATGGAGGGGCAAAACACTCGAATTGAGTATAGAGATTTTGAACAAGTTCACCAACTATAACTTGACAACTTTCCACTGTTGTTCAATTTAGGTACATTTCCTACTCGTCATTGGTGTCCTAGAGTTCCACTTCAAATATGTAATAGCCCCCAATTGGATGACAGTAACTTCACACTGACGCAGTCGTTACCACAACTATTAATTTTCTGCCAAAACAAATATGCTGAACATCATTTTTTTCACGAACCTTTGGTTGGGCAATACGGCATTATCTGGTGTTGAATAAAAAATGCATTGGGTTTGAGCTTTGATTTTCAATTAGTAGCCTTGTAGTCAGAACTGCAGTGAAATACAAGAATCGAATCACGTCATCATTCAAAGTCGAAACTTGGCTTTGCAACTGACCATCTTGGGGAACCTGGTTTATATTTCATATCAGAAGTTGTAATTCTTGGTCAATTCTATACAAGGTGTCTTCCTGAGGAATAGATATCATCGCCATTACTTGCACGATAAATCCCCAAAGTAGTTTTTATGAGGATTTCTTTAGGAAATATGTGACTTTGACTCTATTTTGCAGAAAAAAATTTGCTGGGGCAGAGTCTGATGATTTTCATGAAATATTTTTTTTTGACTTGTAGATCTTTGATATTCATCGATTGAGTTGTCTGTTGACAGCAGACATTCCGCCTCAGTGAGGGGAGATGTCATCGCACTTCTTCACTTAGGCTTGTCCTCAAGTATAGTTGAGTCCAGTAATGCATTATGGTTCAGTCTAGCACCACTAATGAGACCTTTAGCGCATTGGAACAGATCTATGTGTTCAATCCTGAATGCATTGTGTTTGGGCTCTGGTTTCCAAACTTATACTTTGTAATGAAAGCAGAAGTGAGAGACATATGACGAATCTCGTCGGCGATCAATGTTGAAGCTTTGTTTTGCAACTGACTACCTTGGGGAGCCTCATTCATCTTTGATATTTGGGAAATTAGTCCTCTGTCGATCCTATAGACTTCGAAAGGTGTTATCGCCCTTCTTAAATGCACAAAAAACTGTGTACATTACTGGAGTCCTGTTCCAACACCAAACCGTTATGTTCAACATTTCGACACATGTTTGAATCACCGAGTGATCATCTTAAAGAGGAAGATTGAACTTTTTTTCAAAGATGATTACTTGGTGATTGAAACACGTGTCTAGTTGTGAAAAAAAGGTTTGGTGTTGAGATAGGAAGTTTAATCTTTCTCTTAAAGATGATCACTTGGTGATTAAAACACACGTTGAAGTATTGAAAATAACGCTTTGGTGATGGGATATAACCCTAGTAACATTACAACACCAAAGGTTCCAATCATGGCATCACAAGTACAAAACTTTTTGTTTGGGGACTTACCTGTTTGGGAATAGTCCAATTAAATATCGGCAACACCGCTGTGGGTTTGGAATGGGGATCAATGCAGTTGAATGTTAGTAGGAACCTTCGAAACGTATATTATGCTCTGAACGGAGTGTTGAACGGAAAAATTTAGAGAATGTACTCCGGTGTGTTTTCATTTTGGAAATTGTGAGTGATTATTGTGTTCAAAAAAGTTCTTTCGTTTTTGGGGATATACCCATTTGCGAATAATCCAATCAAATTTCGACAACACCACTGTGAGTTTAGAATGAGGATCGATGAAGTTGAATGTTAGTGGTACCTTCACTGAACGGAGTCCGGAACGAAAAAAGTTAGAGAAGGAACGCCGGTGGTTTTCCATATCAAAAATTGTGAGTGGTTATTGTATTCAAAGAAGTTTCTTTGAACTGCTCCTTCTAATACTCCTCGATCCTGTCATATTCTTTGAGCAGTTGGAAATAATAATCAAGACGAGAAACGTGGTATCAATCATAACTTTATTTAATCACCACTGAGTTCTCAATTGGTTTCTGTATTTGAATTTATCATATTCATTACAGAACATAATTTTGGTTCTATTCGAGTCGGATTGATGCTAAAAAAAAGTTGGAGTGATCTTTTCTCTTTCTCGAACTGATTATAAGTACAAAAACTATTTGGAGTAGTTGATTCTTCAGCGATGTTGTCAAGTTCTTCATTATGAAGTTGAATCACGTTCAAATAAAAATATTGGGTTTGTATTTTCTTGTTTCCTGGAAGTGTTGGACTTCGGAAGGTGAAGGGCGAAGTTGTCAACCAATCATGTTTTGCAAATCATTATTCTAAATAGGTACTATAGCAAATAAAAGTTTTTAAATGTTAACAGCGAAAATAATATATTTTCTTCATTTTGCAGATATTGTATGATACATCAAAATCATTGCGAACGGCCCAAGAACCCGAGCGCGGTACATGCAGAAAAGTGTATCTTTCAATAGTCTGATGATTAGAGCGTGGCATGAGCAAATGGTGAGTCGCATAGTTGTAAAAAAACCGTCACCGTTAAATACTCGAGCGCGATCAATTGTTTTTATTTTGAAGAAAATCCTTCGGTGATAACGGTAAAAATCTATTCTGATGATTTTCATGGTCCAATGTAGCTGAAACCATAAATAAAATGTAGAGCGTATAGCCACAGTATAGCTGGAACCACTAATGTAACTCTTGTCGGAACCTTTCATGTTTGTGTATCACAGTTTCATTTTTTAGATAAACTGCTCGGCAGTAAAACACATTTCAAGGAAAATGGGTGTTCTACAGTAATGTAGAATATCATGAAATTTCTTTTTTAAATTGTTCCACGTTATTACTCGCTCCTTGTCTATTTGGTTGAAATTTTGCAATCGATCTGAAAATAAGATATCGACGAGCTAAAAACCTGCAACTCCAAACATAGCTGAAAACTGGATAAAATGCGCAATATTTTTGCAAGGTGTATGGTGTATAGAATCGAACAGAGTTCGGAAAACGTGTCTGAGAGTTTCTAATGAATATCATTCTCAAATAATAGTGAATAATAATCATTATTTTTTCTAAAATACTACTGCAAAAGTGTTTTCCTCAGGTGGTCATTCTGCCTGAATTTAATCAGTTCGTACAGTTTTATCTAATATGGTATGAAATGATTTGAAATCCCTGAAAGAACAAATAACATTTATTAAATAGTTGAAATAACAAATATATCAAGCGAAAAACCCTGTAATGTAATCACAATAAGATGAAATACAAGCAACAATTGAAAATTGAACAATGAAATAGAAATGAAACTCAAAATATTTCAATCCAAGTTACTTCACGATGTTTCGATTGTTAGTATCCACAAATGTCTTCGAGTGATAACTGGAATTATTCCTCCGAGAGATGACTATTTATAGGACATTCGAGTGCTTTCACCTATCATGTCTTACCTCTTTCCGCTTCACCGGTTCAGCGGGAGCTGACCGTTTGGCATTAGTTGTCCGTTTCCCGCTTGATTATGGATTTCAATATGTTGCGTCGACGATTGTGGATACTAAAAATCGAAATGTCATGAAGTAAGTTGGTTTGGTATCTTTCAATTTTTATAACTTTTCTATTGTTCAATTCTCAATTGTTGCCTGAATTTTATTTCTGTGTAATTTCAATTCAGAGTTATGTTCATTTGATTTTATTGATTGTTTCAAAGATTTCAAATCATTTCATATCATATTAGACCATAAAAGTCTGAACTAATACAATTCACCATGAAACATTATCAATCACCTTCAAACAATTCTGCTGATTGGTTTCAGCTAGGATGCCTTTGTAACACGATTCCTGTTTCCTAAGGAACATTGCACAAGGATGTTCCTGATATGATTCAAAAACCGTCATGATACTAGAAGGAAGAGTAGTTGATCAGACAGGTGTTTGCCATAACAGCCTAATTGGGGTCTAAAAATGGGTAAAAAGGAAAAAAGTGAACGAAAGGCTTTATTATGTGAAATTTTGAGGGAATCCGTTGCCAAAAAAAAGTATGCCTGTTTTTCGATGATGTGAAGTAATAATAACATAGATTACTAACTGAACAATACAAGTTAAAATCAGAATCCATAAACAGCACCTCATTTTCAGACCGTCACTTAGAAAGTAAGATAGTGGGGACATATGCGAGGAATATTAAGATAATTTATGCTGAAAGCAAAAAGTTTTTTGCTCCGATCTCGGCCAATATTGTTGATTACAATGATTTATTAGAAACTGTGTCAATAAAGAAAATAATTCGTTCACATGCAGCACAACTTCGAGAAAAAATTCAAAATTCTACGACGAACACATTTCCTGGAGATTGCACTGCCAGAATTTTCAACGTGATTTTTGAGAATATTTGTTTCGAGCGATATTTTCCATCTATACCGTAAAAAATGTGAAATAAGAGAACACAAAAAAGATTTCGCAATTTTTTCCATCGTACAAAATTTTAATTACGCTGATTTCAGCTATGAAATCAAAACTTTCAAGCATATAACTTTTGATCTGCCAGTGAAAAGTTTACATAACAGCAAAAAAATATTCAACCTGCAGTCTAAATATGGACACTGTTGCTCATATACCGCTTGAGAAGAATTAGAGACTGAATCAACTTTTTCGACTGCAAACATAGATACTCACGTATCTATGAAAGAACCAATGAAATTTGAATTGATAGCTGAAATATCAATTATATTGAATAATGACACGTGGAATGAAAATACCATGAAACTAATAAAATAATCAAGAAGCAAAATGACCACAGAGTTAAAAAAAACTGAAAGATAAAATAATTAAAATGAGTAAAAACTAAATGAAAGAAGATTTTCATCCAAGTTACTCAACGACATTTCGATTGTTAATATCCACAATTTTCTTCGGGTGTTGACTGGACTATTCCTCTGAAAAATGATAGGTCATTCAAGCGCTTTCTCTTATACCCACTTTCCGCTTCACCGCTACCATTTGACTGATTTTTTTACATTTTTGAAAATTTTTACAATCTCTCCTTCCCACTGAGATGGCAAACTCAACTTAATTTTTTTTCGTTTAAGGACCTGTTACGGGGGCAATTCCAATATGAACCTTCATCTACAATGAGATGAAAATGATTCTATAAATATCTGACATTATGCTGCATTATTGTTTCTTGACCAAAACCAGCCTGCTCACTCAGGGGTGTGGGCGTGGGAACTCAAAAGAAAAGAAATGTTATATAAAATAAAGGGGCGCCACCCGTTTAATACGGTTTTGTGTCGCCAAGAAACTTACTTAAACGGGAAAGAAATATAATCGACAATTATAAATAACAACCGATCATAAATAATCAACACTTAATGTCCAATAAAAAGAATTGATTTACTAGATATCCCTTATCCAATACAAGTTGATAACTATGGTTGATAACTGACAACATATCGTTCATATATGAATCTCCAAATATAGCTATAATTGGCTCACAAAATAAAACTATTATTATTATGACATAAGAAAATATGGGCTCATATATTCAGGTGATAATAAAATGTTTATAA
The DNA here is from genome assembly GCF_000500325.1 of Leptinotarsa decemlineata. Classification (NCBI taxonomy): domain Eukaryota; kingdom Metazoa; phylum Arthropoda; class Insecta; order Coleoptera; family Chrysomelidae; genus Leptinotarsa; species Leptinotarsa decemlineata. The sequence continues at coordinate 57,782 of NW_019293350.1, forward strand.
TTAAGGAAGAGCCTGCACTGGTATTTCTTGGTTTTTTGCAGTATCGTAGCAGCAATCCCAGCGGTAGAAATTATAGATAAACAATGAAGAAATACTCGATTACCGGACGTATCCTTCTTGCAATATTGTATTAAAAAAATAGACCAAATAGTCCTCACGAATACCGATCCTACGACAATACTTCGGATCTTAGCTTGGCGGGACTTGAGGACTTTTCCTATTTCACCCAGACAATCTATCGTCGAGCAATAAATCGAAAGTGATCTGTGGTGCATTCAAGGAAATGAAAAATCCAAAACTGGAACCTAAAAATTATACCATTCGAATCTTAGCATATAACACAACAAGGGAGATGAATAGTTATTTTCAATGTTTGTTTTTGCCTTACCTCAATATTAGAGGGTTCATTTACTCAATAGTAGGTTTCCAAAAGAAAATGATAAGACACAAAATTTCCTTCAGTAGAGTTCAGTGCATAAATCCATAGAAGCAGGAGATTTCAGGATTGGTATCAATTGGAGCATCAAACTAATTTCTATATGATGATTTATATCTGCAATAATCCTCAAATCGACAAAACTTTATAACAATACCAAGTCGCTGATCTCCAGTACACTCGCTTACTGACTGAATGTCCTATTTTCACCGTGCACCGAGAATTCCAAAATTCGAGGGACGAATGATCAACAAACCTATTTGAAAAAAACTTAATATTTGCTGGAAGGATTCGAGGAAACGAGAGACGACACTTGACCGTTTCTCTGTCTTTGTTGAATTCGCACCTTTCATTCGAAGGAATAGGGTAGGCGTAGTGCGGGCATAGTTTGTATTCGATAGTTCGCACGGAGACCAATGAATAATATACCGGGAGATTTATAATTATATTTTTGAAAAAGAAATTATTGAATGATAGGGGAATTTCATTAACTTCAGTTACCAACGTTCGGAAATAAGTTGCTTGTTATTAGGAATTCAACTATAATAAGACTACTGGGAAAATGAACTGTAACAGACATAATCTCCAATATCCAATAGGTCCCTATGACGTTCAAGTTACTGTGAATTCAGCATCCTGGTTTCCCCTACTAAATACAACTTTGCTTTCTTCTATGGTGGTTTCCGTGAAAATGAGCTTGATTGAAAATGCTACAGCTAGATTTACTTCAGATTCATGCAGTGAAGCCAACTCGCTAACAATCGGGTGTTGTAGAAG
>NW_019293351.1:1124-39475 GCF_000500325.1 Leptinotarsa decemlineata
ATTGACAAATTTCGATATAAAGGTTTTGGAGCCAATTCGGAACTTGATTTTTGAAATAAAATGCGGATAAATATCTCTCAGGTTTTTTCCGCAATAATTATTCTTGAAACCAGTGGAAACGGTCACTCTCATGCTTGATGGATTGAAAAAATGTTACTGTACATTTTGACATTCGAAAAATTAAATGCTGAGTAAGTAAACTTGAGATTATGCATTTTTTTTAAATGAAACAGGTAGTAGCAAACTGCCAAAAACGACTCTCCTTGATAGGAAGAATTAACAGATTGTCTCTGGTCTGCCGACTCCCTTGCAAAGGAGGGGGCTGCCAACAGCTTCATCGGGTGATGAATGAAAAAGGTACCAATGATATGATTTCCTACAATCCCTGCCCAAACATTAACCTTTTGAGAGTATTGCGTGTGTTTTCCCTCATCCAGAGAGGATTTTCCGTTGATCAGTAACGGCAATTTTACCGATTAGCATGACCGTTAAGAGACAAAGTACACTCATCAGATAACGTCTTCTAATTGTATGATATTGTTACACAACATGTCCATCAATTGCTCACAAAAATAAATTCTTTCATCGAAATTGTCCTCCTTGAGCTCCTGAGTAGGTATCATTTTATAGGGATGCATTTTATTTTCTTTTAATATATTTACTATAGATAACATTGAATGTAGTGGATGCGCATCTACTCGATGTATGTGTGTTTTCCTCAAACTTAAACGTCACATCTTATTTAAGTTCATCACTCATCGCATTGGCAGCTGCTTATTGTGCTTTGAGATATGGGTGGTAAATTACGAAATTCCTCATGAAATAGGTGAGCTATTTCCTGTTTGGGTTCCATCTCCGTAACCAGTCGTTCGTAAAACTGTTATTTTATCTATTTCCGTTATTCTAACCATTTGTCAGACTTGAAGTTAACGAACTTCTGAACTTAAATTGAAATACTGACAAATAATGTTGAAACATACAAAACAAGTTGACAAGACGTTTTAAACTAACTTTGCCACGAAAATTATTTACAGTTTTTTGAAGGATATCATCTAAAAAGAACATTGCTATGGTTTTTGCTTACTTTCTTATTATGAATATGAAGTACGTTTTGAGTATATGTCAACAAGTTTCGAGTATATTTGATCTAGTTTCGGTAATTAATTGATTTTAATTTATCATGGCAATCATGGCAATCAATCATGGCAATAAACTTGAAAGCGATTACATTTCTGAACAGAAAATAAAGAGACTTTTCAAATAATATATCACAAGCTTATACTTCCTATTCAGAAAATTTGGGGTTGTACCTGTCATTCTACGGGGGTTGAAGGAAAGGGTAGCATTTTTCTGTTGAGGTATGTCAAATTATAATTCAAATTTCACGTGTTTCGGGATTTTCTGAGAAAATATGTACCGTAACGGAAATAATGAGTTTATTCCATTTGGCTTTTACACATTATATAGGGTGGGGCACCGAAAACGAAACAGATCAAATATCATCAAAATACATGTGTTCTGAAAAAAAAATGCAAAAACACGTCGATTCGTAATCCAAGGAGGACATCTTTCTACCATAATCTCAACTGTCATACCTCTTCCCCCACCCTTCGGTGACTATCTCCCAAACAATTTGAATAGGGAAGGTAGTAAGTGTGACACATCGTTAAAAAGGTAATTTCATAAGAAATTCAGCCATGTCAATTTTAGCTACCTAACTTTCGATTTTGGCGCCTTCTTGCAGGAAAAAACTGTTCCGTATTCAAAATTATGATACTTCATTCGCAAGCTAATTTTAACATAAATTCGGTGACAATGCATTACGGAGTTTTTCTAGGGGGAAAACAAGCTGGCGGCTTCACAATGGCGGACAAGATTTGTAATTACGATCCGATTTGATTTAAAATTGATAAGTGGTGGTTTTCAGGATCGGAAATTATTAATAATTTTTCAATGCAAAAAATCAATATGGTGGCTCCAAAATGGCGGACGAAATTTGTAATTATGGTTCGATTTAACTCGACACCGAAAACGAATTCTTCAAAACACATGTGTTGTGAACATAATGCAGAAACACGTCAATTTCAAATCCAAGGGGGACAAATCCTATCGTTACCTCAACTGTCATACTTCTCTCCCGACCCCTTGTTCACCCATAAAATTTGATTAGGGAAAGTACTGAGGGTGTCACAGCATTGAAAAGGTAATTCCATAAGGAATTCACACATTTGAGTGTTCGCTACTTAACTTTTCATTTTGGCGCTCTATTGCAGGAAAAACAACTGTTTCGTTTTTCAATTCATATTTTATTAGAAAGGTAATGTGAACTATTCACAAAAATAGAACGAAAATTGAAAAAAGTACATAACTTGAAAATTGGAAAATTGTGCATAAATTTAACTAAGATCATTCTTAATTACATTGATTCATAGTAGATGCTCGATGTGTTCTTCATTCACTGCCATATATGAGTATAAGTTCGTCTCAAAACGTTGTCTGGCGTTTTGGAGCATGTCTGGGGTTATTTGACGTCCGTTATACGTTGACGTTACTCTGGTAACGAACCTGGCTGAGTGGCGTATATTTTACTTTTTAAATGGCCCCACAAAAAGTAATTTAAGGGGGATAAATCTGGAGTTCGGGGGGCCTTTCAATGCATCCTCTTCTTCCAATCCAGTGTCTGTGAAATCTTTCATCCAGGTACTGACGAACAGCTACAGCAAAATGTGGAGGTGCTCCGTCCTCTTGGAATATTAGGTGATCCTCAAGGTGTCGGTTATCGTTTCCTATTATGTCCGTTAACATTGGATCAATGGTATCTTCGAGTAATTCCAAATACATATCCCCAGTTAAATTACCTGGTAGAAAAAATGAACCAATAATACGAATGCCAAATATTCCACCCAAAACATTCATTTTTGTAAGGATTTCGGATGTACTTGGTGAAACACTCTTGGATTGTAATTTGACCAGTACCGACAATTATGTCTATTGACGATCTATTCTGTTTAAAATCTGTTTAAAATCTGTTTTTCCGTTAACCAGCTGTCGCACCCCTACGAACGGCAACCCTCAGAAGTAGAAACTTGTGCGAGCTAAGGATTAACGAGGTCTTACCTTTTAACGTGTGATTCCTAACACGGGTTAGGAATCACACGTTAGGAAAACGATATTTGGATCTTGTATAGCACGTTCACTCATGATTTCACAAAATTGTATTCGACGATCAAAGTCGTCTTCGTTAAGTTCCTGAACCAGTTCAATTTTGTATGGATGGAATTTGTGAGCTTTCAAAATTCGCCCGACGGTACGTCGACTTACTCCAGATTATTCGGCAAACTTTCTTGTACCAAGAGTTGGATCCGCAGCAACCTGTCCTAAAACTGCTACCTCCACTGCTTCGTTTCTTACTGGGTTTTCAATTGACATGTTTTATTTGCCACAGATCCCGTTTGTCGAAATTTTGAAATTAGTTTCAAAACGTATTTAGGATGTACGTTTTTGTTTGGGTGTTTGGGCTCATTGAAAATTCTATTGGCTTTGTTGGCACATTCATTATTTTTGAAATAATATTCAATTATTTCTACCCTATCCTGAATAGAATAAACCATTTTATATTTCACTCGTTAATGTACTTGATGTACTACTGTCAAGAAACTGACACAAATAAGCACTGAAACAAAAGGTTTTTTATTATATCAATACATAGGCGTAGTAAGTCAATTGTTATTCCAAAGGTACGAATGTCATCAAATTACTTCAGAAATGCTCAAAAACGTCAGACGGCATTTCGAGAATAACTTATACTAATTTATGGCAATTTATGGCGAACACTTTGAGCATCTACTGTGAATTAAAGTAGTTTTGCAATGATTGGATTATGTAATTTTTTCAATTTTTGTTCTTTTTTCGTGAATTGTTCACATTACCTTTCAAAAAAAATGTGAATTGAAAAACGAAATAGTTGTTTTTCCTGCAATAGAGCGCCAAAATGAAAAGTTAAGTAGCGAACACTCACATGTCTGAATTCCTTATAGAATTACCTTTTCAATGCTGTGTCACACTTAGTACCTTTCAAATAAAATGTGAATTGAAAAACGAAATAGTTGTTTTTCCTGCAACAGAGCGCCAAAATGAAAAATTAAGTAGCGAACACTCACATGTCTGAATTCCTTATAGAATTACCTTTTCAATGCTGTGTCACACTTAGTACTTTCCCTAATCAAATTGTGTGAGTGAACAAGGGATGGAGAGAGAAGTATGACAGTTGAGGTAACAATAGGATTTGTCCCCCTTGGATTTGAAATTGACGTGTTTTTGCTTTATGATCACAACACATGTGTTTTTGAAGAATTCGTTTTCGGTGTCGGGTTGAATCGAACCATAATTACAAATTTCGTCCGCCATTTTGGAGCCACGTATGTAAACAAAGTAATCGTGACGCACATGATGTGCAATCTTGACAATTGAAAAAGTATAGGGCATAAAGTGTGAAGAGCATAACGTGGGGTGACGGTGTCATTTCATATCAACGCAAATCCATGCAGAAGCGTCTTCTATCTTGATTTTTTGCAATATTCATAATTTCCGATCCTGAGGCTGCCATCTTGTTTTTTCCTCTAGAAAAACTCCATAATGTATTGTCACCGAATTTATCTCAAATTAGCTTGCAAATGAAGTATCATAATTTGGAATACAGAACAGTTTTTTTCCCGCAAGAAGGCGCCAAAATCGAAAGTTAGGTAGCTTAAATTGACATGGCTGAATGTCTTATGAAATTACCTTTTTAACGATGTGTCGCACTTACTACTTTCCCTATTCAAATTGTTTGGGTGATAGTCACCGAGGGGTGGGGGAGGAGGTATGACAGTTGAGAATATGATAGGAAGATGTCCCCCTTGAATTTAAGATCGACGGTTTCTTGCTTTATTTTTCAGAACACATGCGTGCCCCACTGTATAACAGTTTATTGAGTAAACAGCTATGCTAGACACAGTTGAACGCCTTTCAGTTCAAGGGCGTTAGTTTCAATATTGTTTCAGAAAATATTTTTTCAAATCAACCTAATTCATTCACGGTCCATTAGTCCAGTAATGGTTTTCATCGCTGCTGTATTGACTGATGCTGTTGCACCCAATTAACCAATCAAAACATCTGAAATAATTCCACTCCTCCAAAAGACCCACCCAAAACAGCATTGTTTATCAAGTGTTTGATGACTTCGAGAGGTTGTTAAATGAAGATTAAATGAAGCGTGTACTGGAGACGTATGTAAACAAAGTGATCGTGACGCACATGATCTCAATTCANAAACACGTGTCGAGGTGTTAAAAATAACGATTTGGTGTTGGGAAAAAACTCCAGTAATATTCTGTCAGTGATATGCAACTTATTTTATATACAAGGTGTCAATTTGAAAACGTACCATTATTTCAGTTCCTATAGGAAATCTGAAAATATGCAAAAACTCGTCAAACTTATTTTTACGGGGGAAATTTTGTAGGCTAGTTTTCAAATAAATCACATCAGCCCTCTAGCAGAGGCGGACACAATCCCTAAAATCTTTAAAACAAAGGGGGATCAAGTGATATTTCAAAAGTCGTTTATCTAACTTGAACTTGACTTTTCTTTCAAGTACATTCGGAGAAATCGAGTGAAACCCTGAAGATATTTGAGGTGTCAGTTTTCCGCAAAAAAAACATGAAAAAATTAATGAAAAACAACATCTTTTCAGACGATTGAATAGAAGTGGCCGATGCTTGATGAAAATCCATATTAAAACTAATTAAATAAATATTGTAAATATTGCTTCCGAAATCAACAACTTAGGCATGCACATTAAGAAAAACAAAGATAAAAGTTCAGTTTCTGAAAATCGTTAGTGTAATTATCATGTGGGTCATGTCTGATGTTTTATATAGGTCAAACTGGAAGAACGTTCAAAGCCCGCATAAAGGAACATAAAAATAGTTTTCAGAGTGTAAAAATAAATTGCACATATGCCACTCATTTAATCACAGAGGGACATGAGTTCAACCATGAATTCAAGCCCCTCCATTTCCAACAGAAAGGTTTGAAACTCAACCTGTTGGAGAGTATGGAAATAGACAAATTCAAAAACTTACAATATCTCATGAACGATCCAACTGAATTGAATATTTCGCCATTACTGAATATGTTCATTTCCAGGTAAAAATAGTTCAGTATATTTATGATAAATTCAAAAAATGTATTCATATAGTTAATGAATATATACCTGACCTTTTCAAGTAGATTCATTCATTAGAAAGTAGGCATACAAGTAAGTAATATATGAGAGTATAAAATACCTACCTAGTTGTGATTTAGAAGTAACTTTTAGTTTACGCTTGAGGAAGCAATTGTATAGCGAAACACGTGTCGCGGATTTTGTAAAATCCTTTTCTAGTAAAAATCATACAGTAAACTGTATTAATTAGCTTTCATCTTAATAGATGTTAGAAATTTCGTACATTATTTGCTGAACAATGGTCTCAAAGTCCTCTCTGACATTCCTAAAAACCTTGGCCTGAAGTACTCGGCAGGCAGCTGTTATTCTTCTCTCCATATATTTTGAACCTAGATGCTGTGTTTTACACATAACCGATTTCAGTTGCCTGCATAGAAAGAAATCTAGAGGCACACGGTCGGGTGTTTGTGGTGAACATTTCATGGTTTCTCTTAGACCAGTTCATCTGCCTGGAAATCTAACATACGGGTACTGTTTGATTAGAAAAACGTATTGTATTGGAGTTCCTTCTTGTTGAAAGTGAATAAGATTGTCTTGCAAAATCATGTTACCAGTCACAACCATTTGATTTTTCAAACTATTTGTTTACTTATGATGTACTGTTTGGAACCTTTGGTGTAGTAATGAATATTACTGGAGTTTTTTCCCAACACCAAATCGTTATTTTTACACCTCAACACGTGTTTCGATCACCAAGTGATCATCTTCAAGAGGAAGATAAAACNATTTACCGTCACAATGGTATCTGTAATTTATTTCTACGAAACCCAATAAACTTCTCCTGAAAAAAAAAACAAAAATCCAATAATTGATCACTCTAACTACGAAAGACGATACATTCATTTAATAAAAACACAAAATTCAATAGCCAGTCAAATTTTCGGAGGACACGCTATATGTACCTAATATTATTGCAGCTGGATACAAAATAACATCCGAATAAAATATTCAGTTTAAATCTTAATCATGCCATATTTTAGGTCTTCATATCCGAGCCGATACGAACTGACCATAAATAACGAAATAAAAAGTTAAGCGCCTGATTTAGATGGAATATCAAAGCATCCCATCAGTTCGGATGGGCAGCTAAGACCCAATATTCAATACTGCTGAATATCTGAGAAAGTAGCAATTAAAAGGACGATTAAGAAACATATCTTTAGAAACGCCTCATCACAAATCAAGGCACCTGTGAAATAAATCACTCGAATCAAAGTAACGATTTCGGGTTATTATCTGGTAGACCTTGTGGTCAAAGGCGTTCTTCACAATATTTTTAAACGGGAATCGATGGCGTTTTCATTTTCTAGAAATAACGTAGCATTTGACTTCCTTGGGAATTTTGGATATAAACAATTAGAATTTTGTTGTTAAACGGCTTAAAAATTGGTGAGTACCTTTTAACCTTCCGAGGATAACGCAAAACAAAAATGGTACCGTTACTTCCAAAGTAATTTACTATATAAAACAAAACCAACTCAATTGCAATATTCTTCATCACGATTATCGCATCGGTGTGTAAGACAGCTCAAATTGATTCTGTCGTGTGCTATTTTCAAGTTTGCAATTACTTTTAATATATTGATTTCAATTGTATGGTTTGAAGGGCAAAAATTATAATGTGGATGAAATGCGTGAGTTAACAAGAATCGTGTACGTCTAACTCGCTTTCCAATTACCACATTATAAATGACCAATTCGTTAAACTTCAAAATGTACTGAATCCTTGAAAGACAGCCATATGCCATCGCGGAATTTTCTAACATCCACTCAAATTTGTCGTCTTTCACCAGATCTCACGAAATACTAGATAAAATTGACTATAGAAGAATTCCAACTCCAAAATGAAGCTATATTGAAACTCAAATTGATCTGAAACCAACACTGAGACTGGATACTGTCTAAGTAGCAGTGATGCTGGTCAGACGCATCTGGATCAATGACAGCAGATGCTATTTTTTTTGTTGGCCAAAGGATGATGAGTGACCGTCAATCAACGACTTACTTGTTCAGGTATAATAGGAGTATTGTGAACCATACCATCAGACACTCTTTAATCTATCTTCATTACATATTTTTATAACGGGAAGAGTGAGCGACCAAGCCAAATGGAAATTCTGGAATTTTATAAACATGTCTTTTCGTGAACAAGTTCCATAGAAACAGCTGGTATCAGAAAGGTTAGAAATCGAACATAGGATGGAGGTCAAAATATATGGGATAGATGAAACTTCTACATTCCTACACGCTTGGTCAACATTCAACTCAGAGCAGAAGTGTATTTATATCTACAATTCGCTGTGAAAGATAATTTGGCACGAACAGGCAAAGGTTAATTCCATCAACGTCAACTGCATCTCCTGAAGACACCAACTTGGTTGGTGAAACGCGTGTTGAGAAGAGTGTTGTCGTTCTGGTGTTTGGGAACAGTGCTTGTTTTCGCTTTATTCTACGTCAGTGGTTTCAGTTATATCTTCCATATAAAGTTCAACTAAATGTTACCTAATTCACGAAATGGATGAAGGAGTTGATAGATAGAAAGTGAAATANGTATCTAGTGGACTTCAAAGACTCCAGGAAATCGGTTGGAGGGAAAGATGATACCTTCTTACGAAACTGCAGCTGCATGAACAGGTGTTTGAGTTTGATGAATAAGTAGGACACATTCCTGTTCTCGTTCATTATTAAAACTTCGTTCTTGAAATTCTTCGTCATGAATAACACTTGTAAAATGCTATTCATGTAGTAAGTGTTTCCTAAATTATCCAATCCAATTTTTTTCTCTAGATTTTCAGGACAACTATCTACTGATTCGTAAGGAAGAGCATGTTTCACAGAATCTCCATAAGAACCATTTCTCATGCTGCGATTGATCCTTCCAATTGAAGAAGGGTTTCGTAGAGGGATCGATTCGGCTCTTGCTTCATGAAACTCTTCCACTGAAAGGGAACCAGTTCTGAGTCCACTGACCGCACTGAAAAAGAAGAAGGTGGATCAATCACTTGTTAATTAATCTTGATAGGAGACTGATGAATATCCACATATCTTGGCTTGTTTTGAAGAGTTTTCAGTTCCGTACTGAAATTAGGGCAATGTATGTTCTCATCAAACTTATGTGAAGGAGGAATAGTTCCAAGTACTGAAGCAGCATTGCCACGTTGAATAGCCACGTTCTATCAAAAAAGAAGTAGAACGGTGATCTTTCGTTGCTTGGTTTATTCTCCTTCCGAGTTCATGAATGAATAACAGAGACTCCGGGCCATAAACACCAAAAGTTTCAACCGCTACTGGATGAAACAGATAGAATTGAATAATCTAATAATATAGTCTAGAAACAAAGTGTTATCATCTGTAAGAAGCATGTCAGTAATATACAAGTAAATAATAATGAAAACAATTAATAAAAGATTTCAAGAATTATATTTAAATGTTTCATTTATTATTTGAAATAGTTGTCTTGAGATTTTAGATTTTTCATATTTCAAATATGTTCAACATTCATTTAGAAAGTGAAATATGGAAAAATATCATTTTTCGAAAAAAGAAAGTCGAAAGCAAACTTTAGTATCAGATTATATTGTTTTTGAGGAACCCTTAGAGTATAATATAAGTTTTTGTCACCATTCAATTTGTGATGAGAAATATCTATTTCGAAAAAAAAAAACAATTGTTTTATGTTGTTTCGCTTTTATTTTGAACTTGTCGAAAATTAATTTATTTCACTCATAAATAATACATATATTCATAGTTTAACTGTATTGCAAATTTATTGAAACACTCTATCCGTTTTATCTGAGCTATTACACCTAGATAGAAATCTCTTCGAATCATTTTCTTTTGACATCAGAAATCTCTTTATGTATGTTTTTCGGTTGGGCCTTACTAAAAAGACAAAAGACATCAGCTATCTCGAATGCCACTTTCCATCTGAGGTTTTTTCAAACATTTTCCGTTATGCAAAATCTAACCTACTAGCTCAGTTACACAGTAATTGTGCTAAAGTGCATGTATTTTCAGGCATTTTTTTTCCCTTCCAGATTTTGCTTTATGCTAAAGAATCTTCATTTCCTGTTTCCTGTCCCAAGTACACCAGGAGTCCCAATTACAGATGCTTGAATTTCAATACCTCAGCTTCGCTCAACGCTGTATTGCATATAATCTGTGCGTAGGGATCCACTAGTGACTAGTGTTTCAAATAAGTAATAACTATTAGTCCCAGGTAGAATAGCCTAAGCGGAGCCGTTTCACTTATCTGGCGGTAAAATCAAACCTAACTTTTCGTCCACCCGAATCTGCAGTTCATAGAGTACAATAGTAACCCATCTGAAAAATTATTGATATTCACACTGGTCCGTTACTGGGTGAAAATCAAGAACTGCTAGCCCTCAGCTGTGAACCGAGTTAGTGTGCTCACTAGATGGGCGCGGTTGCTCAGTAGCGTATTCCTAATTGGACTCATTTTGTTCATCTTCAGCTCTCGAATGGGTATTGACTATTGTCAAAGGAAATTTCAAATTGTAAATAGTAACCATAACCATAAATTGATGTTAGATGTCATGTCAAGGTCAAAACGCGCTCTTCTCATTTCTTTAAATAGTTTGAATTAAAATGAATCATTAGTGGAATAATTAACCACTCCCTGCCTTCTCAACCCACTCTTGTCTCCACTGTTGCAAAGCACATCCGAGGTATATTGGCTCTAACCCCCAGAGTTAGACCAAAATGATATTTTCGCTTGGAATTTGCGTTTAATTGGTTTTACATCGAAGCTCTTCAAGCTTCAAACTTGTATTCGACAGTTATAGTTTGAATGAGACTTATCATGCGATTATGAAGGGTAGAGGCAAGCAGAACCGTCTCTGTGTGTAAAAAAGTATCCGTTGAAATGTGCTAAATAAGGGTTACGCTACAGTAGCAACAGGGTAAATTCTGAAAAAGCTGCTGAAAGTTATTAGAATAGGATAGAGCAGCGTTTCTCATTCTGTGGGTCGCGACCCCTACGGGGGTCGCGAAGCCTTACTCGAGGGGTCGCCGGCTGAAAGAAAAAGGCAAGGTTCTAACACTACAATATAAACATAATTTTAGTTTAGTTAGAAGGATGGGCTTGTTTAATTTTCAAAAGTTTATCAAATCGTGGTGCTATTTTTGAAACGTTAATAATCAAATCATTTTTTAATACCAGTCTATTTCTCTTTTGGATTTTGCAGAAAATGCCAGTTCACACAAATATGAAGTGGCGAAAGGCACTTCACTAGGCACTTTGCGAATGAGATTCCATTTCAAGCATGCCATCAGCAGCTAAATCTAGAAGACATTCTTTCATGTTTGTGGTGACATCAGTCAGATCTAGTGACTCGTCCATACAAGGGTTCAAAATCAATCTTTAATCATTATCAGATCCAGAGTGCAAGTCTGGAAAGTATGTCAAAAGTTTCTCTTGTAAATTATGCAAGCTCTGTATCATGCAAGGAATATGAGCCCTTACTACAAGATTTTGGTCTGATGCGTTATCTTTTACAATCTTCTGAACACTCGGAAAACACTCAAATATATTGTTTTGCAGAGAGGTTGACCATAAACGAAGTTTTGCGTGAAATGCTTTGACTTTATCTTCAGCTGTTAAAATATTAACTTCTTTACCTTGGAAGTTCTTGTTCAAATTATTAAGGTGCCAAAAATTCAAGAGCCAAATAGGGCCAGAAAAACGATAAGCATATTCAGATTTTGTGTCTTACAAGAACATTAACAATTCAGCACTCATTTCTATAACTCTTGTCTATACCTTTCCTTTGGATAGCCACCTAATCTCTATGTGATGAAGAAGATTTTGATAAAGCGAGCCCATATCTTCACAAACGATTTTGAATATTTGGGTTCGCAAGGCTTCACCTTCGATAGATTTCACAATTTCCATTACCTCCTTGAGCACGTCATTTAAATCAGAAGGTACTATCTTAGCAGCTAGAGCCTTTCGATGAAGAAAACAGTGTGTCCAGGATACGTTTGGCATTATCGATTTTAATTTCGCAATGAGTCCGCTATTTTTGCCAATCATAACTTTAGCGCCATCACTACAAATTGCGATACATTTTTTCAATCAATATCGTAGTCGCAAGTGCTTTCTAAAAACATATCGTACAAACACTGGTACATAGCACTTTTTTCTTAATTATTTATTAATTACTCTCATCACAAGCTCTGTAGCTGAAGTTTTATTGAAACACAATATTCAATTAATTTCTCTCATAGAAATCTGAACGCTCAGTTTTGGGAAATTAAATAAAAACTGTGATTTCCAATAAGGATCAATGTTGAAGGTAATTTTTTTAATATTTATATCTTTTTTCCAGTTCTCAGTAGGCTTCTTAAAACTTGACTGGTTAATTATGATATAATTATGTACCAATATGCCACAATATGCCACAATATGCCACGTATTAAATTCTGCACGCTAATTCTAAAACCGATAGTTCTACCTTAAGTTGTTCGTAGCCTTACCAACTTACCTCGTATTTACTTTAACAACTCTCAATGACAGTAAGCACTACGAAATCACAAAAAGTATTATTTGAAGCTGATAAGAAAATTCAATCGATGTCTCTACGTTTTACCACAGCAACTGACGAAATTAGTTTGGACTACGTAATCATGTGAGGTCCTGTATATTCATTTATTTATTTATTTGTTTCCAAACAGACCAAAGGTCTAATTACATGGACAATGAATATAAAATAATCTTCACATTTCAATAATTATAAATCATGAGAGTCAGTTGTGTACCTACTCAAAAAGTTTGAGGTTGAATAGCAATGAACTATAAGTACTCAGCTATTGAAAATGGTTGTGCATTAAAATCGATAATAATAATTTATGTAAATCAGCTTATGGATAAAATATCATATTCATAAACAGATGAAAATACTAAATATAATCTAATATTGCTCTACTAAATCTATAAGCACACTACATACATTGGCCAGTCGTGGCATGGTCAAGAGAGGAGATCTGTTCGGAACGGAATATTGAATGGATAAGTTTTATTAGTTCTACGGGAAGGGACATTGAATCTCAGTAATGATAGGACTTGTGATGCATTTATCCTGTTGTTTAATACATTATACAAAAAATACATCATGTTGAGGGATCTCCTAGTTTCTAAAGAGAGAACTTTAAAGTCATGTCTATGTTGATTGGATCTGATAACTTCATAGTCAGCGCTGTTTGTAATATAAATACTTAAGCAATTTATTTTGTATTTTCTCGACTGCATTGATTGTGGACCGATATTCACCTTATACTTGCAAATTCCAATTTAGGTCTCACAAGTGAGTAGTATAATAATTTTATAGTATTGTTTTTGGATGACCTCATGCAAAATAATCTCCATGTTGCTCAACAAAGTTCCTCAATCAACTTTGGTGCTAATTTGCTGATTGAAGTATCAATTGTTTCATTATCGAGAGAAGTTGCTCCAGTGTTACTTTGTCCTGTTGTTTCCATTATGGGTTAAATCTGAGGTACAGTTCTGGCAACAGTGTTTTAGAGATTTGGAATAAATTGATCGATTGAATACAAAGTTTATCAATCTCCCTGTTGGATGAGATAACATTTAGTTCATCCCTATATGCTGACTTCTCCCTACTGCCAATATATTCTGCAGTACCAGTTTTTGATAGAAGTACCACATAAACTTTCAAATAATCACGAGCCTCTTCTACTAGATGTTCACAGTGCCATGTCTACCACGATAATATATTACACTGTCACTAACTACTCTAGTCATTAAACATATTGTATTTCCTAACTCAGCTTACTTCAATCAGATAAAAACGGCTTAATTCATATCATAACCTGTGCCTATACTAGCGCCATTCTGGAGTGTTTTTGAACTGTTATTTACTGCTGAAAGTTGGACAATGTTTGAAGCTTCCTTCCATTTTTCCGTATATAGATAATTTCAAGAACTGTACCTCTGTATCAAATGCAAATAATTTTCGCAACTGAACAACATAACTATGTATAGAAATACCGGTTAAAAATACAATAATAATGCCATGGATTTCGTCACATGATGTCCTCTACGCCCGCCACTGTTTTGATGGCCCAATCGGCAGAGTGACGAACCATAAACAAGAAAAACAGTATGACCATCCGTATCTGTTAATGAATATCAATCAGGATTAACCTGCACCAGTAATGGTCATATACTTAACTTGAATGTTGGGTTTATTGTTGTTTATTGAAAGTGCCTCATGGTGTATATCTGTTAATTATATATTGGGAATTTACTCATTAAGAATTGTGGGAATCGAGGTGGGAATTTATGGATGGACACTTAACGACGAAATGAAATTATGTTTTTGAAACCGGGGTTCCGAACTATAATTTTTCCTGAGTGAATTTATTTCATACATTGTTGCACAAATTAATTGAAATAATTTTTGTAATATATTCACGATCGATTAATAATCACTTGGGAATGTCTAATGAACAATAAGTTTCAGTAGTTTATTATCATGTTTACCGTAGTTTTAATGTCTGTGTGAAGTAGTGGGTTTGACAACAAATATGGAGTTTGAAGAAAAACAACATATGATTTTTTTTTCACTGACTGTATGAAAGTGTTCATTTCCAATGTCAAATATGCTTCTAATACATTGTTTCAACCGTGATGTATAATTCTCCCATTTTTCTTAAATTTTTATCAAAATATTTTCATAAGCCATAAATATTTATATATTCTTCTCATTTTCAACATATTATAGATTTATCTACAGTAATATATTGGTGAGAGCGAATAAGTAAACCTGAAAAGCCTATTCTGAGNCAGAATTGAACCTTGCGCTACTCCAACATCAACTGAATATCTATCTGACTCAACACTATCTATTTCTACAAAGAATTGTCTATTTGATAGGAATGAAATGATCCAGTCAAGAATATTTCCTCTAATGCCAATATTATACAGTTTGGAAGCCATAAACACTTTATCAATACAGTAGAAAGCTTTCGACAAGTCAAAGAAAATTCCTGCCACGTGCTTCCTATTGTCCATATACCTAGATATGAAATCAACAAAAGGGTAGTAGCAGATTCAGTTGACCTGCCCATGCGAATCCATGTTGAGAATCAGATAAAATTTTATGAGTTATTAAAAATTTCATTGGTCTATTGTACATTAGTCTTTCTAAAATTTTTGAAAAAATACTGAGAAGACTAATTGGTCTATAATTATCAATTTCTGATCTATTACCACTTTTATGTATGGCGATCACTTTACTCAATTTCAGCGCATCTGGAAATTCACCTGTTTCAATAGACATATTGATCAGGTCAGTTAGGGGATGCACCACACTAATGGAAACTAGTTTCAAAACATTGGGAAATACATTATCAGGTCCTGATGCCGTTTTACTTTTGAGGTTGAATATTGTTGATTTGACCTCTTCGGTTGTGGCGGGTTCGGAGAAAAAGGTATTTTGTTGCATTTGACCAGTGGTGCAGCTTTGAGACATGTCAACTCCAAAATATTCGTCAATTTTGTTTTTATATTAGTGGAGAAATGTTCGCCAAAACAATTACATTCAACAGCTGGTGAAATCATACATGAAGAAGTTTTTCTCAGAAAAGGTTGAAATAGAAATATATGATGGAAATGTTCATAAAGGAACTGGCAAAATGTCAAACGATCATGAACAATATATGAAACGAAAAAAACAACTGCAAATAGTAAGAGCAACATATAAAACATAAGGGTGATCTTTGATAAATCAGGACAATTTCTTGAATGAAAGAAGGTATCCGTGTATATTAGGAAAAACTTCAATGTTGATTGACGATGCACTGAAAAAAAATTTAATCCATACATCACACAGCCCTATGACATGTAAATTGGAGATATAGTTGCAAAAAAGATCGCTAGAATCGTTTAGACTGGATTAAGGGACAATTTAAAATATTCGCCTGGGGAAACAATACATAATTATGCTCATTTCATATCTCATGAAGAAAATGGGGTTCACTAATTACCACATATACCACATATTACCACATATTTAGCCCACACTTTCACGAAAAATCACTAGTGGTGACAGCATTTTGAGTTTGCATTTTTGAGTTTGCATTTTGAGTTGCATGTGAGTTGTCTTCAACAATAAAATGAATGTTTGAAGGTGGTTGACAATGTTTCGTGGTGCATTTCATTAGTTCAGACTTCCGAAAAACGGCTTAATTCATATCATAACCTGTGCCTATACTAGCGCCNTTGAATATTTGAAAATATCAATGTGTTCAAAATATTTACTTTTGGAAATCGTCCTTCATACAACTACTTTTCATCCAATGCACTATTTTCAGCAAACTAATCCATGTAATGCATATCTACAAACTTTTTTTTAAAAAGAACCATTTTTCTTTGATAATTTTCTGATTTTTAGTGTCTATTTTGGTAGGACGGTAGCCGATTGGTTATAGTGTTAGTTTTACTCATTCATTATACAATTATGTAGACGTTGGTTCGATTCTAACGGTTAAACTATCAATTATTTCGGAGAATCGATAGACCCGTACAAGAAAACGCATGTTGGAAGGTAAGACCTCATCAATGCTTAATTTGCACAAGTTTAGACTTCTGAGGGGTTTTTTTCCGTGAGGAAGGACAGCTGGTTTACGGAAAAACATTCTGATATATGTTTCAACTTTATTTGCTCATGCAAAGAATTTCGCTGTTCACGTCAACTAAGTGACCTAAACCTAGCAGGATAGGTGATGTAACTCCTCAAGAACAAAATTTCTCATTAAACTACGTTGCACCAAATTCTTAGGCAGCAAAGGCAGCATCTTCATCAGGATAAGAAAAAAACTTCTCCTGATTAGGTCAGCAAATGCCTACGCTCAAATGATGAATTGCCTAAAGCGAAAATGAAAAAATTCTACATGAATGAATCAAATCCTTCGTTATATATAGCTGGCTAATAGATGCGTCATATGGAAAGGTTACTGGGATTACTGAGGTGGGGATCTAACACCTTGAACAAACATCAATATCAACCAATCACTGGAATCTCTTCAGTATGCCACTATTTTTTAAATGGATGATATTTCAGAAAATGATTCCAGACTGCACATTTCGGCATGAATGGCTACAGGTTACCTAGAGTTTCAGGAGGGTGTTTTCAGACAGGTGGGTGCAGTTAGTACCCGCAGCTATGAAAGGACGCCTTTCTACGTCACAGGAAACCTGCTTCACGAACCACCATTTTTGTACTTCTGATGCACTGTTTGGAACCTTTGGTGTAGTAATGGATATTACTGTGGTTTTTTCTCAACACCAAACCGTTATTTCAACACCTCGACACCTGTTTCGATCACCAAGTGAGGGAGATTAATCTACCTCTTGAAGATGATCATCACTTGGTGATCGAAACACGTATCGAAGTGTTGAAATAATGATTAGGTGTTGGGAACACTTCAGTAATAACCATTTTTGTAGCTTACTTACCTGACGAATATTGTCTGCGAACAGTTTTTTTACTAGATTCAAGAAAATCTAGCATGGTCTGTAGATCTCTAGGTAGATTATTATTCACATGGAAGTTTCAGGCCCTGGCTAATACTCTGTACCTGTTCCGCCGCGAAAGGAATCAGATTTTCAGCATTTGACAGAGCCTCATTCTGTTAGATCACTCAATAAATGAAAGTTGGTTCCATTTGGAAGCTGGATACGTTTGATAGAGTTTGAATAAGTGTGAACCACAATAAATCTTTGCGGGTTGCAGTAAAGACTTGATTAAGCCCACATGCTTCGGACCTCCCCTACTACCGGAAAAGTTTTGAAGCTTCTTTGGATGAACTAGTTTCTTCATGTTCAATGTAACTGCTAATGATTTTATATTCAAATATTCAATTTACTCCAAATTTTTCTGTGAACACCTGTGTATAAAATAGTACTTCTTATTTCTTGAAACACTTAATTTTTGAAAAATCCTCTGATCCCTTCAACTAAATCTTCCATAACACCGATTCAAAACCTTCGAGCACAATTCATGACACGATATTTATAGTGTTCTATAAAATAATGAAGATATCAATATTGTGCATTGCGAGACCTGGTCGATTATTAATTAGAAGAGGATGTTGAAACTGGCCGTCCAGTCAGCAAGATCGCAGAATGCCGAGTAAGTCGTCCAATTATCTCCGATTATTTTCTATTCTAGTCCATTGCCTGATGCACAAACATAAAATATGGCGATGCTGTTCTGAGGCTGGTAATTAAGCAATCTATCAGCTGAAGTCCGACAATCGATACATGACTGCGGAACTTATGCTTTTATAATAAAATCGTAAATTGCAATTATGTCGCTAGATGAATTCTGGCGCAGAATAAATTGGCTATTATTCTGATATAGAGAAAATTATTTTCGCTGGCATCTCAAGACAACTTCACTTATTACACCTGTTTTCATAAATATATTAACATTATAATTTCAATAGATAATGTGTTCCGCAAGGACTGGTATTTTTCACAGTTCTATTGGCTCAGTTTAGTAAATGAGGACAAGTCACTAAGTTAAAATAACTCGTTTCTTCACTTAGGCACAATATTTACATGAATGATTCTTAATAAAACATCCGAATGTGTTTGAAACATAATTTTTCGAAATCCCAAACTGTTATTTTGATTTAACATTTAACGGTATTCAGACAACAATTGAAAAGTAAATGTTAACTGTCTCCGTCAATTAGGATTTTTTAACGTCCGGCCGCCATTAAGAAGTCACTTTCTGTCACTCTATTCTGTTTACAAAAACACTAATTATGATAATACTAACTATTTACAAATATGAAAAGTCATTTGCTATTATTTAAAATTTCTGTTTCATGGACGGACGGAAGCCGGTCGGTTCAACGTGGGTGCTTTGTTGACTCATTCAAATCGACCACCGTGTTGGTCGCTAGTTTTTCACTTACTATTGTGCAACCCGTGTAAGGAATCACACATTGAAAGGTAAGACCTTGTTAGTCCTTAGCTCGCACAAGTTTAGACTTCTGAGAGTTGTCGTTCGTAAGGCTGCGACAGCTGGTTAACGGAAAAACAGACAGACAGACAAATGAGAGATTTACCATCTATAGCACCAGTACTTGGACTCGTTGTCGGTGTGGCCCCATTACTAAGATATAGTTGTCTCCTCATCTTCATTTCCTTTGAAATGAAGAGTCGCTGATTTTCTAAATTTGAAGGCCGCAAATCAACGAATTTTTAGCATCGAAAGGAAGTCCTCCTTTGGGAATGACGAATACCCCGTTTTCACTCTTATAATTTATGATATTTGAATTTTCTTTTTTTTTTCATGTGTCCGATTGATCTTTGGAATGAAGGAAAATAAGTAGTGATACTCATTTTCAGGAGTACATGAGTGAGATGATGGTGACTTCCTGTTGTTTTTACAATTTTCAATTTGATGTCCAAAATTTGAGTGAAAAAAAATTATAAATTTTGATGTAGAACGCATGTATATTCACTGAATGGATATCTCAAAATGTATGGTTGTGAGAGGTCGCTGTAGATAGTTTCTGAAATTCCAGATGAAGTTAACATGTATAATTCTCTACCATGAACATGTAATGTTTCTTGAGAATGAAGCATCACTATAAGAAAAATATTTTTTACACTGGACTAATTTTAGTTACTCGTGTGTAATAATTGATTGTGGGTTGTATATACTTCATGATTCATAACTCGTTACCTGAAAACCAGTTGAGAATTCCATGACGAAATAGTTAAGACTTTCACTTCTGAAGAAGCCAGCCACTCGCGTCAGCGAAACGTCGGGAAGAAATTACAAAAATCCACGACCTTCAAACACAAAAAATAGTGTCACTGAAGAATTCCTTATCATGAACCCATTGAAAGTCATTTCAAAAAATATACCTCAACGATTTGATCTCCACAAACTTTTTTTGAAAAATATATCACAACAGGTTTCGCTAAGACATTAGCTTTTTCAAGTGATTTGTACATCAAATTATCCTTAGATTACTATTTATATGCTGCAGGTAACCATAATTGAGACTACCACTAAGAAATTACCTGAACCTCTACATAACGTACCAGTTCAATTATGATTACCTAAAGCATATCTATTGCCTCACATCTAGATCAATAATAATTCTTTCTCGGTTTTAAAGAAAACAAGTTCAATAATGGTGATCTATTCAAATCTAGTTGGTCATTCATTAGAATGTTCGAATTTTCAATTCAAACAGGGAAGAAATTACAAAAATCCACGACCTTCAAACACAAAAAATAGTGTCACTGAAGAATTCCTTATCATGAACCCATTGAAAGTCATTTCAAAAACTATATCTCAACGATTTGATCTCCACAAACTTTATTTGAAAAATATATCACAACAGGTTTCGCTAAGACATTAACTTTTCCAAGTGATTTGTACATCAAATTATCCTTACATTACTATTTATATGCTGCAGGTAACCATAATTGAGACTACCTCAAGAAATTACCTGTACCTCTACATAACGTACCAGTTCAATTATGATTACCTAAAGCATATCTATTGCCTCACATCTATATCAATAATAATTCTTTTTCGGTTTTTAAGAAAACAAGTTCAATAATGGTGATCTATTCAAATCTAGTTGGTCATTCATTAGAATGTTCGAATTTTCAATTCAAACATTCATTTGGAAACAATTTCAATTGCTTCCAAATGATTCAATCTCAAACCTTTATTTTCTATGTGCAAAATTTCAAACCCTTCATTAAAGATGTGATTGTCTTCTAGAAGATGATTTGAATATGTTGAATTTGTTTTCTTATTTACATAGCTCGTATGATGTTCCTGGATTCGATTCCTAAATGTCCTGCCAGTTTGACCAATATATACCTTAGGGCACGTTCCACACTTTAATTTATATACTCCTGATTTCTCGAATTTGGATGTTTTGTCTTTATTATTTTTAACTAACTTTCCC
Organism: Leptinotarsa decemlineata; assembly: GCF_000500325.1. Lineage (NCBI taxonomy): Eukaryota > Metazoa > Arthropoda > Insecta > Coleoptera > Chrysomelidae > Leptinotarsa > Leptinotarsa decemlineata. The sequence continues at coordinate 22,387 of NW_019293351.1, forward strand.
AACGTATTACTTGTTCTATATGCAATTTTAATATCTCGATTCCTCAAAAATGAAGCCACTGAAAGTCATCTGAAAAACGGTATCTTAGTACTCAAAAATCACATGACTCCACTATAAATTCAAACAAGAAGATTTATAAAACTAGATAGTATGGAACATGAGAAGAAAATATTCTATACACTTTTGCAAAGAGTGTGAGATTGCATGATGTTCGTGTATTCTCATAAGAAATGTAACAGGATAATACTTTTGAGAATTCGTTTAAAATTATGAACAAACCCATTACTTATGAACGAAATCATATTTGACAGTACAGAACAATGATTACTTTCGCGAAAGAACTTCCCTGATTATCGGTGACACGAGTGGCCTTTATGGGTGGCAGTGTATTGATAAAAGTGCCGTCTGTCTCGTCTCCTCGTCTTCCACATAACCAAACACTGAGCCCGATTGCGAGAACTTGATTGTTCCAAACGGACGAAATAACTGCCACTACTGCGCCAAACTTTCTGAAATACGCGACAATTGTTGGAAAGACACATTCTCAAGTGTGAAAACTTCTGGCTCATTCGAGAGATGGAAAAATATTAACGAGGTTGAATTTTAAATAATCTCCTCGGGTAATAAATGTGAGAAACGGTAACCAGAAAAAGAAGTGAGATAAACATGAGCAGCTTTTCCAAGTAACTTGATAGTACATTTTTGAATAATGATACTTTTATTTTGGATAAATCTCTTCAGAAGATGAATGAAGGTATGAAATTCCCCAACCATTAGGCTATTCTCTAGGAAGTGTTTTCTTTCATAATCTTTTATATTTTCAAATTTTTTATTTTCATATTCACCGACTGGGTACATTGCGATGTACATACAAATCACCTTTTATTCAGTACATTGCATTTTGAAAACAGATGATTTTTCAGGAATATTTTGATCAAACGAAGCGGAGTTGAGATTGTTCAGTCTCAGAATGTGACTTCAAACAATAAAGTAAGAGTTCAACTATGTCGAATTTAGCTGCCCTGAGGTATTGACATCTTTGGAGATCAGTATTGGCGTCATACAGTTGTTTATGGAGAAAAAAATGAGATTCGCAATGTATTGTTCTTTGAATCCGTTATTTCTAACGAGAAAACTTTAGAAAACGTATTTCTTATCAACCGGAAGCGAACTCGAGTCAAAAATTTCGAAAAAAATTCTTGTATATTTTTGTGATCATTTGGTAGAATTCAAAATAATTTTTTCAACACAAGGGATCATTTTCTATGGAAATGGCGTCATATTCTCTGAATTCAATATGGCAGCACTATGATGTCAGTTATGGAAATATTGTTAAACAAATTAACGTTGTGAAAACAAATGTCGATGGGCGCTCAGGTACTTAATAAAAATTCACGAGGCTGTTGAAAAAATATCAGATCTTCCGAAAATATGAGACCTTACTTAGGAAGATACTTGTCTTGAAATCAGTATATCTTTCAGAAACCAAAGTAGGCGATATTTTTTCATAGTTGACGTATTACGCATAAAATTAACGTTGAAAGATTTTAAATGCACTAATAATTGTTGAAAAAGAAAATTTAGCAGAAGTGGATAATTGGTTTAACAGGTGGAGCAAAAATTATATGTAAATAATCTTTCGTAAATATTATTTTAAAAAATTGGTGAAATGAAAAGCGATGAATGAGAGATCAGACACCGACAATCTCAGTGCGATTCATACATTCATTTTGAAAAATCAAAAATGAAAGCTTACATTAACCTCTATTCGAAATTTTCTTCCCTGATTTGAAAATATGTTGAAGTCAGATGCATCATTTCATTCATGTTTCTCTTTTTCTCATATGAAATCGTTTTTTTTTTTCATCCATTCCCACGATATACAGCAGAAAATTCTCTCAATTATTATGTTATCGGCCATGCAAATATTACAGTTAGCCTGAAGTGGCCAATATCAAAGAGTTCAACTAAATAGCCCCCTAATATTAACTGCAGGCATATTGGAAATGAATTCTATATTGTGTAGATTTGTAATCATTATCATGAATTTTTTTGAGAGAGTAGTTTCTGTAAAACTGTTTCATCATCCTAGAAGTGAAGATAAAATCAAAGGATATATAGCGTGTCAAAACTAGGAAGAGACTTGAGAATTATATTTCTCTTTCTCGCTCTCTTACACACAGTCTTCTGACGAACGCGCATCTTAGAGAAGGTCTCAAGCCGAGATTTTGAAGTCGCTTCCTACAGGCGGAAAAACAGATTTATGTAAGTATTTTATTCAGGTGGAAAGTATTTCATTTCAAATATATTGTTCATATATATACTTATAAAAGACAGTATGAAGTTGAAACACATATCCAATGTTTATAAATAATAATGTACTTTTATATCCTCCTTCACTCTTGAATAGCCCTGGTGTATAGTGGAAATAAAGTTATTTCAATTACTTACCTGTACTAATATATTTGACAACAAAAAATATAAATTATAATTACAATCAAAATGTCAAAAATATAGCCCAATTATTTCTATAGTGCTTGAATCCACTTTCAAGTGTTCCTAAAAAATCTTGAAATCTGGTATAGTAACTGTGATATTTGTAATAGAAATATATTTATGCAATACTGCTGAATTTTGTAATCATTCATTATTTCATAAACAACATGTTCTTCTGGGCATCCTGAATAAAATAAAAAAGCTCGAGCCGTGAGTATGTAATTTATTTTACTTGAATCGTTCAATTTAGATAAAAATGCTACTCACTTTCGAATCTCTCCAAGTAGTTAATGAAGAGGCTCCCTCGTTCAACATAACATATTTCATGTCAAATGTAATATATCCAAATCCAAACACAATTATATGTCATAGTAATACATAGTAATAACCGACAATCATCTTTTAAGGCGAAATGTAACATACTCGAACTAGAATTATTTATTGTTATTTTTCTGTTACAAATGCCCCCCATCCACCTAGTAGTTAGTAATAGTGTAGTTGATTTGAATACTGAATACATTAATGACAAATAAAAAATGTCTTGAAATCTGTTAACTTGTTAGAAACTTGTTCGATTAATAACCTATTTATTTTGTAGAAATTCATATTGAATATAGGATACAAAAAATAAATTTTGTCTGATTTTACGACCTGTTTCGGTTTGTTTCATTTTCAAGTAAACGGATGCATTTTGGCAAAAAAATCCTAAAATGTACAATTACACAGTTAATGCGTTTTCAGCGTTTCAGAAATAAAAAATGTTTCCTGAAATTTCAATATGAATACTGAAACAGTAACTATTTAACCTATCCAAATTACTAACTATTGATATAAAAACGTAGGTACTTGTGGATTTCTTCAACTACCATTGGAAACTAGTTGTCAAAATTCACAAATTCAAAAGGGGAGAGCTGCAAAATTCCAACAAATTCACCTCCTTTCCTGTATAGCACGTATAGAGAATTTTCATCTTTTCTTCATTTATTGTGTGGTTTGTTTTTTGTAGATAGAGCTGTTTTTATCTTCTGCTTGTCTGGTCTGTATAAGCTGCTAAATAGTCACAACATTCTAGTCCATATATGCCCGATTTTTTCCACTTATTCCTTTTCGTTTTTGCGTTGAGTTCTCAAATCGCTTATTTGAATGCAGATAATTCATTTTTTTTAAGAACAAAACACAAACATTACAGAAAAATCCTTGAGGCTCTTATAGAGCGGTGGCTGTGCGAAAGTAGCGATTAATATTGTATTCTCAGAAAGTTTATTTCGCATAAACGCATTTCTCCAGTTCTCTTAAACAGTGAATTTCGAAGTATACTGAGTTGAACCTTAAAACGATGAGCAGCCACAGTCCTTCGCGTATTTTTGATATGTACCGCTCTTGGTGGAATCAAATATGCCAAGTCACTTGAACACCTCCAGGAAAAGTATATATAGAAGAGAGACAAATCTCCAACCTTTTTTCGATGTTCCACGCTATCAAGATTTCACGTGATGTTATCGTCTCCAATCAGTCGGATAGCTCTTTTCTAGGTGGACACCAGCAACTCTAGGGTATGTTTGGGGGCAGAGCTCCATACATGAGAACAATACTCCAAAGAAGGGCTGATCTGAGCTTTATGAAGCATCAAGAGTTGCTGAGGTGTGTACAGCTTTCTGGTTTGGAACAGTGTTTCAAGCTTTTGACAAGCAGCCTTTGCAATTCCAGCGACATGATTGTACCAAGACATATTGGTGTCCATTTTAACCCCCAACAAACAAACAAACAAGCAGAATTGTCTGATCTGACATTATTATATCCGGTTCGGAGACATTTATCTTCTTGGAGAAAACTGATGCCTGGGTTTTTGTGGCATTGAATTGAACCTGGTTACTTTAACCACAATTCGAAATCCCTTCTGGATCCTCATTCAGATTTGCAACCTCCTGCTGAAAGAATACATGGGGATTGTACACTCCGTAATGATGTTTTTCTATATATGTTGGCCTGAAGTTTATTATTGATGTTTGTAATAGTGATATCCAGAAAGTAAATGCTGTTGTTCTGTTCAATTTGTGAGTTTTATCCCTTTGTGCTGAGAGTTGAAGGAGTGTCATTGTATATTTAAGGATGTGTTTGTCAAAATGCATTAGTTCACTTGAAAATGGTTTGAAAAACCGAAACTGGTCGCAATAAATGAAAAACTTAGTAGAAATCAGACCAAAGTTAATGTCTTTATCCTGTATTATAGTTAATAAGTTATTTATTTTGAGTAGTATGGATACATATCCATTGTAGTACAAAATCTTCAGTAACAGTAAATTCTTTGTGATCGTGATTTTCTAATTTGCAATAAATACTGGGATTTGAAGGTGATTAGTTGAAAAATAATGACAGTAATTGAGTTAGTCCCAAGTGCACTCGTTTACTTGAAGCTTTTTCTCAATGTACCTTTTCGAGATGGTGAATCGTGAAATCAAGTGAAGGCTATTCAATTCATGACAGAAACTTTTATAAAAAATAAAACAAAAACAGGAGAGTCTATTTGGTCAGTTTGGCAACTCTATGAGTTCTTTATGTTATACATCAACAAGAACTACCATTTCCAAATTACAGCATCTTCTCAGAGCTCCGGTTGACATTCCTGGCACCCATGAATGGACCGAGGGCGGTCGTATCTGTCCAACGCCAAAGTCTGCGTTGAAGATGGCATCTTTACATCACAATGGGCGTAATATTTAACCCGATGTCACTCCGACATGTGTGTGCATCTGCTGTAAATCTTGACTCATTATAAAAGTAACCGAGACAACTAATTTATCTGTACTAATTTATTTGATGTTTATGATAATTCCCGGCGTGATGTCCATGCGATGTGGCTACTGTACCACTCACATTTCATGCTTATTTGTCATATTTTATGGGGTTGCAGCAACTACACAAAATACCTTCATCAAATAAATACTGTATCAACAAACCTGGTTATTTTACATAACTGCATAAATATATCAGGGGGCTTAATGAGATATGGGCGAGGATTCTTCGTCTGATACGATTAAGATGACGTTGAAAATATGGTTATTACAACTACTAATCACGGGATCAAGAATCGTCTGACGAGTGTAGTTCCAGTGTTTTTATTTTGGGAAAAATATGACAAGGTCTTGCGAAGGTTATGGTGAACGCAATATAGAAGATTCAACAACGAGTGAGTTAAATATTGTTGTTAAACGGTGATATTTCAGTATTCCTTTCAAAACTAACGGATTACTCCTATTTCTTAACTGTGTCAATTCTCATGAAACTATTGGATATGACGTTATGATTCCCCACTTCAAACCTTTTGAAGTGAAAGCTACAACCTGGAAATTTTCGCATTAAACTGGATCAGAAAATTTTAAATCATCAAATTAGAAAAAAACAGTACTGGAAAAGAAAATTGCTGCTCCAATAGCAATTTTGAAATGAGACGACTATGAAGCGCAATATTCTTCCATAAACACAAGGCATAATTCAACTTTCATAGCGACATCTTTGGCAGATACCAAATACATTTGGAATTATGAAGTAAACAAGATTTTGCTGTTCGAGTTGTAAGTTTTTGGCTGAATTATTATTTTTCAGCCTCCATAATCCGCTCCATGAGTCCAACAAAATATATGGGTTTCTGTTTCTGACGAAGAACCTGGATAACAACAAAATCATCGACTGTAATGCCTTTTTGAATTGATATTTTCTCATGGAAGGTTAAACGGGTTTCTTTACCTAACGCGTAACGGCGCCAATTTGCATGGCTTCCCTTTCTGTCACGCATACGTCAGCGGCAGGAAGGCTTCTCCTCTCTCGTCGGACAGACGCTCAGTGTTCAGTGTGCATTAGATATATATTATTGACAGTGTTATAAAAATCTAACTAGCAAGCACGTAATATTCTTTTCATATTTTTTCTTTTCCCTCAAATATTTTTCAAAACTATTCTTCATCGTTCAAAAATCTGATCAAATATTGTGGTTGATTTTCAATTCCATCTGAGCTGAAGTCTTTGTTAGTGGATTTAGGCACCACTTCTTGTTTTTTTTATTTTTCATTGTGTTGAAGATGCCCTCCAAGGCCTTTTCATGTTCAGATGTGAGTTAGGAGGCGACAAAATGAATTCAATGGTGTTTTCTTCACATTTCTTCACCACAAGCAGTAATATGTGTTTGGATAAGTTATCACCAATGGAATTTTTTTTATTCTAATTTCTGAAGTGGAGCGAAATAATTCTCATAAACCAATTTTTGGAACCTGGCGTTTCCAACCAATCACTTTCAGACTTTCATTGTCTAATAAGTGAAGAATTCAAGGCATTTTATCGAATTAGTAGAGGAAATCGAAGTCACAGAGCAAGATCAATTATTCAGTTTTGACATGGAAAGCCTCTACACCAAAGTTCCCGTCGAAGAAGCACTTCAAATCATACAGAGGAAACTATAGGAAGATGGAGACCTGAAAGATAGAATGAACTCACCCATAGAAGTAATTTACCTATAGTAGAATTACTAGGATGCTGTGTACGGAACTGCTATTTCCAACTGAAAGACGGAAGATGAGGAACTGCCAATAGGATCTCCACTTCCACCAGTTATAGCCAACATATTATATATGGAGTGGTTTGAAACTCTGGCCATTGAAGAAGCCCACAGAAACTCCCAAGTATGATTGAGGTATGTTGACGACACCTTCATGAAATGGAATCATGGGAATTCAGAACTAGACACCTTTTTGAAGCACATCAACAGCGTAATACCTTCAATCACATTCACAATGGGTCCACAACGAATTGCCATTCTCAGACGTATTGGTGAAGAGGACCGACACTAAGTGGGAAACATCTGTATACAGAAAACCCACTCACATATCTGAATGACAAATCCAACCACCATCAATATACTAAAAGAGGAATCACTAAGACACTAGTAGACCGTGCTTTCGGGCTCTGTAATGCGAAGGAAGGTTTCCAATAGGAACTAGACATCATATAAAAAAACATTTTTTATCGGATTGGTTACTCCAAAGTTATAGTGGTAGAGACTTTGGCTGGAAGACTGCAGAAGCTCTGTAAGAAAGAGATTGGCTGAGCATGTTTGGACTCATCAACATAACCTCAAGTGATCCAAAGGTGAGATCATCCACAGCGAGAAACACTGGTTCAGGAGGAAATTCAAAGAAGCGTAGAGATACGTAACATATGGAAACACATAATAGAGCGGAAAACGGTCAACTTCCGAATGCTCATCCGCCGCTGAACTGGTGAAATGGAGACAGGAAAGAAGGGATAGGTGGAAGCACTCGAATGACCTATAAGTAGTCGTCTCTTGGAGGAATAGTCCAGTCATCACCCGAAGACTATTGTGAATGCTAACAATCAAAACGTCGTGAAGATACTTGGCTAAAAATCTTTTGATTTGTATAAATTTTTTAAATTCTTTTGTAAATTCGTTTCGGGATTTTTTTGCTTAATATAATTGTTATTTTCAGCTATTCATATCAATTTTCAATTTCATTTGTTCTGTCAGGTATTTTAAATCATATTATATCATATTCGACAATGAAAGTCCGAATTGATGAAATTCAACATGAAATCACCTCTAAACAAAAATTGATCCTGTCGGAACCATTCTTCAATCCACGAAGGATATAAATTATGTACTTATGTGGAGTGCATGAAGAAGACATTTTTGGCGTAGGTACAGAGCATGAAAAATATAAAGTTTTCACAATGATGAACTGAACGCTTCAGTTATAGAGACTGTACAAACATGATCGTACATGTTTGTTCAAACTTGGTGTAACACACCCCAGATGACAGTACATCAAATCTTCTTCTTCTTTACCCATTCGGCATTCTTATCAATAAGCCTAATTGCGAATATTTAAGAAACTAAAAGAACGCAACATTTTTCATGCGTTCTTCTCTCAAAAACAAGTGACCAATGTAAAATTCACTATTATGAAAGGTTCTTATATGGTTTAATATCCAGAGGCTAGATGAATTTCAAATTTCAATAAGTAAGTGAAGACAGCTACAGTTACTCCCTGCAAATCCAATTTTCAATACCATTCCAACAAAAACATGGCGTTACGTACAATCCTCTCTTCAAAAATCTTGTGCCTATAATTCATTCCTGAAGTTCTGCATTTCCTTGCTGGGTCTGGCCTAAACAAAAAACAATTCAACCAATCGAAGCGCGGAACATCTCCCAGCCGACTTGACAGAATTATAGCACACACAATTTATGAACATTTGTAATCCTATTCAAGGTTTTATGCAGATATTACTCACTCAAGCAAGGAATATGAGTTTATCAAGCTTTCAGACGTAAATCATGGCCCGCTCAGTTTATCTGTAAATTGCACTTCCAACCGTCCTGTAGTCCTCATCGTTCGTTTGTTGTGAAGATCGAGAAAAGGGGAGGGGTACGCGGGGAGATGGCACTCTTTAGGGATTGAGCATGGGTGTGACGTTTACCTAATTCCGCAATTGTGTAAGTCATCAAGCCGTGGTGCCACTAGGTCCTATAATTCTCAGTCCAGCCACTTCCTTGGCTAAAGAGTCGGCAATGCGATTACCTTTTCTCCTGTCATGCACTTCAATCCACCTCAGAATAATATTATTATTTACCGAGGGTTTGACTAAATCTTGGTGGCACTCTAGTACTAGCTCTGCGTAATATTCCGGAAACAGCTTAAACGACTATCAAATAATTGAATACAATACTTTAACTTTGGAAACTCGGGCATGAAATGAATCTATTGGAAACACTTTTTTCTCATCAGAACGAAAATGTTGCCTCTCGACGCCATTTTGTTTACCCATTTAGGATAATTAGGAGATGAATGAGACTCTCATGATGAGTCTTTCGCAAGAGAATGTCAACGCATCATTTTTCTGTGTTATTTATCAACTCACAATAATATGGAGTAGCATTCGAATTTTTCATTCGAAAAAATACAAATTCCTTTCAATATTTTTTAAATAGATAAAGGAAAAAACGGCATATTATAAAATTAAATGAAATTGAATTGTAGGATTGGTGAAATATTTCAATTTATTCAAAACTGAACAAACTTCAGTTTTAGTTTATCACTACTCAAATTCCATAAATGACGTTATAATGTCGTCATATAGCATTTAGAGCAAATGGCTCTTTCTTCCCTATTTTGAATAGAAATGGCAAATGTTATATCGTTGACCAGTTGATAGGAATAAACCATGAGGGTTATGATAAAAGTTATGTTGGTCAGACTAGGCGATTTGTAAAGGCTCTCTACAGGAACCAGGTTTCACTTATTTGGTTTTGTTGATCAGAGAAGTCTAGTATTACTCAGTAAACTTTAGAAGACGACTCCTGAATGAGTGTAGGATACTTGAAATTATTAAAACCGTTTCATGATAACAAGTTTTCAAATGCATTAGGAAGTTTGGGAATCGAAAAATGTAGAATGATACCTATGAACATCGCCAAAGGTCCCCTCTCAAACAGACTATTGTCTCACGTAAAAAAAATTACAAATTTCTCCAACGAATCAAACGGATTCTGCTCGAGATATTTATCCAACTGAATTCTATACTTTCTCTGGAAAAAGGTTCTGCCAAATCTGAGGACTTTTCCACATGATATTCATTGAATTGCGAAAGATACGAGAACTATAGAAATGACCGGTTATTAAAATGCAGAAAGCGTCGATGAAGTCGGACCAGTTCTGGACACATTGTTGTTGTTTGGATATGTCTTCTCTGAAGTCTGTAGGTGATCACTCGATTGATTTGAGTGAAGTCCTACTGCTGGGCAAACAAAAAGCATCTGCATGAAATGTCTCTAGGAGGAAAGTTTCACAAATCATTCCGTATCCTCCGTGGTATTAGCCAGGAAAGTAGTGATTTTCCACTAGGTTTCACAATGTAATGAGCCTGGGAGAGGTGAAATTTTCGAATTTCTTTCGAAATATTCTCCTTCTCAGTGAGTTTTAATTGATTATGCAGAATTTCCAAGTATTTTCAGTTAATTCCAAAATAATTGGACAACAAGTTTTATAATCGCTCTCTTTTAACCCAGAGATATTACAACGAAGTTATCTAGCTAAGGGAACGTTCTTATATCGTCTTGAAAATCTTTTAATTTAGCAGATCTGTATTGTTAAACTTTGGTTCAACATTGGCGTTTCACTCAAAACAGATATGGTTATCTGATTGGAGGCTTTGGTGACTCTGAAGTTCAAATTGGTGGTTGAGTTTAGATATATTCCCCCAACTCGGTAGCCTGACGGTTCGATGTGGGTGCTTTGTTCACTCAGTCAATCGGCAGATGTGTGATTCGATGGTTCAAGCCCCAGGCTGAACGCTCGATTTTCATTTGCTATCGTTCAACCCGTGTTAGGAATCATATATTTAAAGGTAAGACCTCGTTAGTCCTTAACTCGCACAAGTTTCGATTTCTGAGGGTTGTCGTTTGTAGGGGTGCACTAGCTGGTTAACGGAAGAAACATATTCCTTAGAGTGTTTGAAACATATTTCAAACTCACTAAAGAATGATAATTTAGTTAGTTTATAATATATGTGAGTCCTCTACTTTTTGCAAAACTGATGAATAGGTACGATTATTGTCGACGAGTTGAACTTGGATTCTATGGTGTGAAAAGAATCTATTGAAAACACATTTCCATGCCAGAACAAAAATACTATTTCTCGAAGCGCGTTCCGTTAACTAAGTTGACATAATTATTTTGCTATTGAACTTAAACTGAGTGATTCCATAAAGTACACCTAACGATTTGATGAAAAAAAAATATCACATGTTTCGCTAACACAGTAATGTCTTCAACAGTGATTTGAATACAACAAGTTGCTTCTTACAATAGTATGTAGTAAACAATGGGTTTGAACCCGAATTTATAAATAAAATACTTTCCAAAAAAGTCTACTCAAAAGCGATTCGAAACGTTTTTCCTTTTTATAAGTTAGATAATTAAAATTATAGAGTCTTAACGTGTTTTGGACAAACAACGGAAAAAGTAGCTTCATTTTTGAGGAAACGCGATATTAAAAATGGAATATGAAACAAGTAATACGTTGGGAAAGTTAGTTGCTGAAAATAAAGACAAAACATCTAAATTCGAAAAATCAGGAGTATATAAATTGGAATTGGAAGTGTGGAACGTGTCCTAAGGTATATATTGGTCAAACTGGCAGAACATTTAGGAATCGAATCCAGGAACATCATATGACCTATGTACATAAAAACATGTTCAACATATTCAAATTATCTTTTAGACAAAAATCATATCTTCAACGAAGAGTTCGAAATTTTACATATAGAAAATAAAGGCTAGAAACTGAAGCATTTGGAAGCAATGGGTATTAATAAACTTAAAAATTCAAACATTCTAATGAATGACCAACTGCCACAAATATCTTTCCGTTTCGGGCCATGTGAGAAATCCGGCGGTGTATTTCCCACTCCTTCAGATGATTTGCACTGCCTATTTTCCCAAGAACTCCGGCGTACATGTTGATGGAAATCTTGAGTGACCTCCGAAAGGAATTACCCCCTTTCAGCAGTAATATTTCTGTTAGCTCCAGTGTATTTACGAGTACAACATAACATTTTTATTGCCCCAATGAATGATCGCCGGCGATAAATACCGTTCGCGTTCCATAACTTCGTTTGTGTTGGGTGGCTTTCAGCAGTTTTCAGGCTATGAAGAGCATCGAGCATGAATGTGGATGGCGTCTTGAATTGCGGCGGGCTACGTCTAAAAGGACCTTAAATCATGGTCCTAATGGCGCTATGAATCTGGATGTCCGCACTGATCAAATTAAATCCTCAGAACTGGCCAGCTATTCGTTACTCCTTCTTCTTGCGATGTTTGACCGGCCATGGCGGAAACTCAACTCTGGTAAGTGATTTACTATCGACAAGTCAGCGAGCGTGAGACGATTTCTTGTTTCATGTTATGAATGTACATAGTCTTGGTGTCGCCTCCTTGCGCTGTTTCTTTCGTCAATTAACACAAGTTGCTAATGAAGTGACGAAGCTAATCGAATAAGATTTCTATTGAGTAACCAGCTAGACGTTTTATTGTGCAAGCGAGATACTCAGTGTTCTAAACCTCTATTGACATTTTGTTGAAAGGTATTTTATCCAATAGAGGAGTACATTTTGAGTTCCAATACTTCATGGCCTCTTTTTGTGATACAACCTTTTGACTTCTCATATTCTTCATCGACGAATAATAATTTTGAGAAAGGCAAGATGTTACGGTTTCAATTATACTAATACCTCCTAGTTGACTCATAACTTTAATGAAGATCTCGAAAATCAAAACAATATTAAAATGTATTACACTAACCAGGATTGATAACTTGAAGTCACCCGGTGATCTTACACAGTAGAAAAATATCTGAAATGGAGTCATATTTTTAGATGTTCAATCAGCACAAGAAGTACTTTACCTACTTTGAATGCTTTTCTCATTCAAGATACCAGTTTAGTTCATTGTGAATTTCCGAACAGAATAAGAACATTATCTGTTTTATGGCCATTCCTTAATTTTCCATTTTCATATAGGTTAGTTTGTTATTGTTTGAATAGAGGTTATCTGAAGGATCCTACCCTGCTAGATATTCGAAATTTGACAGAAAGGATGTCATTCATCTTCAGTATTCTTAACTTTGATGTCCCTAGTTTGAACTCCAGAATCTATTTCTGTTTCCTTTCTTTTCATTGTGGGCTTATCAAAATGTATCTGTCATAGATGTATTGTATACAAAACATGATTGAATAAATTCCGTCTATCTGTCATGTGGTCCTGATTTTCTCGATTTATAGAGGATTTTCTGAGTCTGAAAAATAAAAAGTAGTTGTAAAACCATCAAGAAAATTTTCACAGGATTGATATTTCAACCATCCAATGGATTTCGGTTATCAACTAACCTTAAAAGTTTCCTGACGAAGCTCTCTCTGAGACCACTCCCCATCGAAGGTAGGTATTCTGCTGGGACAAATTCTGGGGATTATCCTCTAATAAGTGCATTTCGTATGTATTAATGAATCCACAGGTTAGTAACTTTTCGGTCTTTTCGGGTCTCTTTTCGTTTAATACCTAGTTTGAATTTTTCTCTGTACGAAGGTTACTACCAGCTCCCACATCACTATGCTATAGCTGCTATAGCTATACACCAATTTAGCTAGCATGCATGTTTAGAACTTTGCTTTTAACTTATTCAGACATTTGAGTTTCAATTCGTGAATATAAAATCAGCTGATCTATCGTGGATCCAAAGAGTTCAAAAATACGTTCCGATATACCGACGGCCCTAACTTTCGGAAATTCTATCCAAGGTTACATTGTTTCGTGAAAAGGGTACATACCCAAAGAGGTAAGTTAATAAATATTGTTTTTGATATCTTCAGTGTCAAATATTTCATTTTACCCACGAACCCTTTACCGGTTGTCTAATTTTGATTTTTGAGTTTTGTTTTGGTGTTAGTAGAGACGAACTGTAAAAGCCCACTGAAAATTGTGAACGTTCATCTTCTATAAGGCCCAGAAAGTTATTCGAATTTCAGATATAGATTCAACATGGTAGTGTTGTTTGTCTACAAGGTGTGCGTGTAGTTACTCAGTCTTTTTCTTTCATCGAAAATAACTGCATCAACCTTATGGTTGTTAGGGGCGGTAAAGATATTTACAATCAGTAACTACAAGCAATAGCCAGTCGGTTCGACGTGGGTGCTTTGTTCACTCACTCAAATCGACCGTCGTGTTGGTCGCTGGTTCAAGCCCCAGTTTGAACGATCGATTTTCACTTGCTATAGTCCAACAAGTTTTAGGAATTACACGTTAAAAGTTAAGACCTTGTTAGTCCTTAGCTAGAACAAGTTTCGTCTTTTGAAAGTTGTCGTTCGTAGGGGTGCGACAGTTGGTTAACGGAAAAACAGATTTTAGAAACAGAATTTTGACACTATATTTTATTGGACAAGTTCAGAGCACTCAAGTAGTTCATAATTTTGCTAGCACTAAAATAGCTCAAGGTTTTCTGGGTTTCCTTCGATAATTTGCACATTTTCCTCTCTAATTGTGAAACACTGCACACTGAACTATGATATGTTGTACTGTCAGTGCAACTTCACAAATGTGGCCTGAGGTTGATCTGCTAGAGATATCATGTATTCGCGGGTGAGTTTGGTGTGTCCTAATCGCAGTCGAGTCCCACCTTTTCAGTGCTCCATAGTTCCATGGTCCGACTTTGGGTTTCCAATCTCTCAGTTTGGATGGAGAACTCTGCCACTTAATGTTCCACTTACAAAACAATATACGTTGTTGTTCCCTGGTTTGGGTTGTCGATCGCTTCCCGGATATGAAAGTCAGCACTCTCGTTTTCCACAATCCCTACATGAGAAGGGACCCACAGGATGATTTTTTTTGTTGAGCATTTGGAGTTCGGAAAACTGTGTTCCATAAGTATTCCAATGGGGTGTTGATATACGTTCAATAAATAAGTTGTAAGGCATTGAAGGAGTCTGAAATTATTGAGACTGTGTCTGGTGCACTTGACTCAGCATAGCGGAAAGCTTGAAGGATGGCGAATAATTCTCCAGTTAGTATTATTGCTGTGGCTTGAAGTTTAATGGAATATGGTCAGTCACTACTGCAGTTCCTACTCCAAGATGACTTTTGGATGTGTCAGTGTATATGAGTCGGTGTATATGTCCTCAGGGTGGTCGTATAGGTCTAGAATTTGTCAAAAATTCAGTTTGATAATGTTCCTATTCGTATCGTGTACGAGAAACTGGAAAAGAAGAGTGTTTATGATAGTCTGTATGAGCCATGGTGGTGCAGATTTGATGCTTGTAGGGTACAGGGTTGGAAATGACTCCATTTGTGAAGAGCTAATGTGTTGTCGAATCCTTACATAAACTAGAATTTCAGTTCTTGGCCGATAGTAACTTGTTGGAAATCGATTTGTTATTGTGTTTCTGTAAGTGGGAATATTCTTCATAGATTCAACTGCAGCAGCATAAGACAAACTCAACTGAGTTCTGCGAGAACTGAGAGGCGTAGTTCTATAAGCTCCTGCGATTATGCGCAGAGCACGATTATGTATTGAATCCATATGAAGTAATGTTCTCCGTCTAGCAGAAGCATATACAATGTAACCATAATCTAATTCAGAGTTTAGTGAATATCTGTAGAGCAGCAGTAGTGTTGAACCTTCTGCACCCCATTGTTTATGAGCTAGGTGTTTGAGTAAATTTATTCCTTTCTGGCATGATAGCACTAGATGTCTGACATGCAGCTTCCAATTTAATTGTTGGTTAAATATCATCCTATCAGTCTTATACCTCACAATTTTATGGTGTAATTCAAGAAAGCAATTTTCAAATTATTCATGTTACTAGATAGTTGGTGATGTATTTTCCATGGATTGTCAGGTTTTGTAATACCTCTTTGGATTGTTGATTACTTACGAGTACAACAAACATTCAATAAGAATTCAAACCAGAGCAAACGCATCCGTGATCCAATACGTGATAATCCTGTTTCGAGAGGCCTTAGGTATTATTACTTATCTGAAATTGAACCCCTAATGTATTGCTGGACACAACTGTCTTTGAAGAACAAGTCTAAGAACAAGAATACACCATCTAAAAGATAGACAGAGATTTCAATCCTCGAATATCAAAAATAAACAAGGCTCCTCAAGGCGATCAGTTGCAAAACCAAGCTTCTTCATTGACCGCCGACGAGATTCGCCCTCTGTCTTTCACTGAAACCTCCACAGCGAGGCAATTAACTAAACCTACCAAATGTCTCATTAGTGGTTCTAGGCTCGACCTGAGTGAATGAAAATGTTAAAATCTCCCCTTATGGAGGCCTGTTTCTCAAGGACAGTTGGCGAAACAATAAATTGGAGTTGTTCGCACAGGTGTTCGAGTACAGACGAAATTTCAATATGACACGTGTAGTTCACTAATGTTTTTATCATTCGTATCTACCAAAACATGTATATCATCTGGTCTTTGTCTTTCAGTTTTTGAAAAGTTTATTAAGAAAAGCAAATTTTTGTAGATATGCTAGGTTCGTAATAGCTACACCACCCTCACGACCCATTCGCAGAAAAAGTGGTAGATTACATACAAAGTGATCTAAATCTACTGTCTCGTGTAATTCGTCTTTAGTGTTTTCTTTAGACGATCGCATATCCTCCATAAGTTTTTCATTAATTAGTTTAACAAACATCAAACTGAATGAGCTGATCTGTAGTGATTCTGTAGTTATTCCAAACTTGGCAATCACGAGTAAATAGCAGAAATTCCAACATTTTTCAGTTTTCATCTGATTATCAGCAATGCTACTTGGAAACAGATCCATTTGAGAGAACCTCAAATTAGGCCTCGTTTCACAACCAGAACATTTTTGTAGAACAATCTATTGCAGTTTCTGCAAATATGTATTTCCAGGTTTCCGAACTTGTTTAAAACCTTACAGAGCGCCTCCACAAAGTATATGTGCAGGTCAGTACTGCCTCTTGAAAAAATAGTTGAAGTCAGGCGAATTTATTCAAATGG